>JAYECN011272950.1:0-29762 GCA_035222435.1 Microcambeva ribeirae | reverse complement strand
CCCCCGCGCTATGAGAGCAGCGGCCCCCGCCGCCGGGGGCAGCCACGAGACGAGGGGCGGGTGCCCGGCCCGCCGCTGGCTGCCGTGAGGCGGCTCTAGCCGCCCGGAGGAGCCGCGTTGTCCGCCCGCCCGCCCTGCCCTGCCCGGGGGCTTCATGCCCGCCTGAGGGAGGGGATGGAGGCGGTGGGGGACTTCGAGTACAGCAAGAAGGACCTCATCGGGCACGGCGCCTTCGCCGTCGTCTTCAAGGGTCGCCACCGCAAGGTAAACGGCGCCGGGCGGGCTACACAACTACCCCCCCCCCCCGCTGGGTGTGGGGGGGCACGGTCTTTTGGGGTGTTTTCTTGTGATTTGGGTGTTAACAGTGGGGGGAAAAAGAGGGGTGCACGGAGGTGAGGGGGTAGAGCTACTCCTGGAGAGGCCAGGCTGCTGCTCCCTCCTTGAACCTTGACAAACCTATTAATAATAGTCATAACTTAATATTTTGTATTATTGTCCTACTTTTGTTATTATTTTGGTTTTGAAGGGCCCCGGCTGCGTGTCGCGCTGCTCCCTCGCCTGGCGGCGGCTGCAGATGAGGCCGAGCCCTTTGTTTGGCAGCGGGGTCATGTTTATCTCAGCGGGTAGCGAGGGATCTCCCGGGGAGCAAACATATTTATAATTATAAAATGAAGGGCTCCTTTGAGATGGGCTGAAGGCTTCCGAAACTTGCAGGTGTCCCCATTCCCGGTCTTGCCGCCCTGGGTGCGCACAGTGAGGTGCGGTGTTGCTTTGGGATGCCGGAATTTATTTTGGTGCCGCTGTCCAAGAGCGTTCCGATTCCCCCAAAAACCCCTCCAGAGCAGCAGGACCATGACCTGGAGGGATGCGGTGTGGTTTTTTTTTTTTTTTTCGCTTGGACAAAAATGAAAGCATTGGGAACCCAAAAGGCCAGCTGAGACGCTTCCACCTTGCAAATAAATGGATGAGCTATTTTTAAGCTATCTTTTTCTGTGCTGTTTTCAGTCCAAGCCTGTAAGAGTGTGAGGAAGCTGCAGCTAGGAAGTCTTTGGAGAAGAGCAGAAGTACCCTCATGATTGAGAGGGGACCAAAAAACCACTAGCCCAGCTGCTGGAAGGGCATGTGCACCACTATTTTTGCTTTAATAATTTCTTCAGGGTCAGTGGAAATGGGGTGTATCTGGATTCTGGTAGCTCTAAACTATTGAGGAATGGAGCAGAGTTCTTTGTGGTGTTGTGTGATGTAGGAGTAACCTCAAGCAGGTGGAGCAGGGATGATCTTGCTGCATTTCCTCCAATACTTGATTAGCTACCTGCTAGTGGATAGCATTTAAATGTATAAAGCTGACCATGCTTTTCTTTTTTATTTGCAGAAAACTGATTGGGAAGTAGCCATAAAAAGTATTAACAAAAAGAACTTGTCCAAGTCACAAATTCTACTTGGAAAAGAAATAAAAATCTTGAAGGTATGTTACTTTGCAGTGGTTTCTAAAGCTGCTTTACTTTAAAAGGAAAAGAGACTTTTGACCTAGTTCATACTAGGTCATGGGTAATATCACAGTAATTGCTATCCCACCTCTTGCTTCTTTGTTCCAGAAGATATCCAGAACTGAAAAGACACAGAGACATTTTTTTTTTTCCATTTTGGGAATAGTGTCAGGAGTGGTTAAAGTCATGTTTTTGTAGGTTCAGTTGAAAATGTTGCAGAGCCAGTTTCTATGCTTTACCTATTGCACATCTAGAAAACTTTGTCCTTCAAGTTGCTTGGTCTCAAACCTTTCCTAGGCAGTATATGTGACAAAAGTCATAGAGGAGGCCAAAATATCAATCTCTTATCTATCTTTATTTCTTTATGTGTTTTGCCCAAAGATGGCTTAAAAACTAAATGTGGCATGCTGAACTTTCCACTTCTGAGTTGTGTTAATTGACTTAAAATGTGTAGTGTTGGTCAAACAAAACAGAGCATCGTTTACTTCTGCTCTGTTTTCCACAAAGTGCCTCTCTGGATGCTCTCTGAACATCACAAGATTTCATCTGATGTAGCTTTGTGCTAATTATTATTGTTGCTGTCTTCACATTTCTTGAGACACATCACTGTATTATATTCTAGAAATTCTAGTGTTGGTTAAGTTAGTGTGCTGCAAGTACTTGGTAGAGATGTTTACTTTGAGCAGCAAATAAAATTTGCTGGACAGTTCACATGATTATTTGGTGTTATTTGCTGTTTTATGTAAAATGGGAGTGTTGACTTGAAAATAATGATTGATTTCTCCCCTAAGCAAGAATTGAGTGAAGGTGCAAAATTAAATTTAGTTTTCAGTGCTCATCTAAAGATCTTGTGCTGTAGTACTTGCTATAACAAGATGTTGCAAATAAATTCTACTTTGTTCTCCTATTATTGTCTAAATAGCCGAGTGTTCTTCCAAATTTCATCAGATGGCATAAAAGGATACTATCTTTCTATGTAAAATTTGATTTTTCTCTCATCAGTTGGCATGTTCAATTTAAAGAATCATAATAATGAGCTATTTCCCTAATACAAATGTTTTGTTTTGCAGGAACTTCAACACGAGAACATTGTAGCTCTCTACGATGTCCAGGTAAACTATATCCTGATGCCTTTCCCGACATTAAAATGTATTCAGGAAAACATACTGTGTATATAGGGCGAGTAGAAATTTGGAAATGGCGTTTTGTTGGTGTAAGTGTTTGAAGAAAAAGAAAATCCGATCCCTTAGCAGCAGCCCGGGGATGTTCTCTCATCCTCAGCACATCAGGCACAGTTTTATCTTGGCTGCTCCTAACAAGCAGGTGCAGGGTAGTGATAGGAAGCAGTGAGGAGGCCAGTCCCTTTCCTGGCAGCAGGGGCGAATGAGAGCCTGGGAATCTCTGCAGAGGCTGTTTGTGTAGTCTGGTCCTGTCTCTGGAGAAGCAGCAGCAGCTGCCTGGGCTGGGCGCTGTGTCGGTGGCAGCAGCTATTTGGAATTAGCCTTGTTTCCTTGGCCCTGTAATTTAATTGGGAAGTGGGTGTTTGTGGATAACGAGTGAATACACCCGAAGGAAAATGTACTAGTAGGAGTGGATCTGAAGCAAGTGACATTATGAAGACATCATAACTTTAAATACTCTGTGGAGAAAAGGCAAAAAGTAGAAGATGCCTTTGAAATATCTGTAGCTAAGAAATGTATTGTGTAGCTCCATGTCACTGTGAGGAAGGACTGAAGGAAGTAGAAGAATGTGTTCGCACACGTGTTACTGTTACTTATCTGGGTTTAACAGGTAGGATAAAGATAGAATAAAAGCTGTGTATTCCATCCATTTTCAAGTGAAAGGTATCAAACTGCTTCAGATGGTCTTATTTTTTCTGGGATTCTGACTGGTAAAGTGAAGAGATGTGTGTGTGTTTTTTTTTGTTTTTTTTTTTTTCTCTCTCAATTCATTACCTATTTCAGATAGTATATCCTACTTGGTAGGAAATTTATTTACTTATTTGTATCCTAAGGCCTGTTAGTGTTGAATAAAGCTAAACACAAGATGATGTGAATTATGCAGCCCGCCCTTCTGCTTGAGTAATGGCTATACATTTATCTCCTGGGCTGAATTCTAATCTTAAATACAGAGTCACATTTATGAATAAAATTAAGAACAACCCTTGGGGCACTGCATAGTTAGATCAATGTAAAATAGACACTTCAACATTCTTCAGCATTTTTTCTAGGCCTGTGTCTTACAAGATATTTCAACTTGCACAGATGTTTATCTCCAGATATGGAAATCTGTGTTCACACTGAGCAGACCTGGGCTTTATTGTCTGTAACACTACAGGGCGTGTAGTAAAGTCTGTCGACTCTTGATATAATTAATGGTGTTCATGTTGTAATGGGATGTGCATAAAAAATTCCTATTTGAGTGTGTAGACGCTCTCCTTTCGGTGTTTTGACCTCAAAATTCTGCATTTTGAGTGATATTAGCTGGTGGGGGGTGGAAATAAAACCTCTTGTACTTCTTGAAGACATGAAGCTTTCCTGAGATGCTAAATGGAAATAATTTCTCAGCATCCTAAATATAGTATATCCAGACATCTTAAGAGAAACAACAGTTGCTGACTGACGGTGTTGGTGTGTGAGTAAGCAGCTTTCTCATTTATCATTTACATGTAAGATTACTTATTAAGCTTTGAAGCTTAACCTGAAGGCAGTTGACTTGAGCCTTGAAGATACTCTTGCTCCTTTTGATTTCTGCACTGAGCATCCATTAGGGAGGAGAGAAGAGAGTGCTGTGCCTATCTGTGATTTCTTTACATAAAGGTTATTTAGAAACATAGCTTTTATATGTACCTGTTCTGCTACAGGTGAAAGAGTGCCCTTAGAGTCAGTGCTAGACTTGAGTGATTAGGCCTGTGTTCTCAACTTGAAAAGGGGACGTTCCTGTTTGTCACTAAATGTTGCGCTTAAATACGAAGAGTTACAGCAAAGAGAAGGAAAAATATCTTGAACCTTGGATGTATTTAAAATGCATTCATAGCAAATATAAAGCTTGTTAATGTGATGCTACTTCTGTACAAGAAATTACTTTGCAAATATGGTCTAGAAAATGTGATGCTAGCACAAGTAAGCCTTTCTCTTTCTGCGTTAGGGCGATGTTTGTGAAATACTATATCATTAACTTCTGTGATTACGTTAACTTATAACGTAGCAAGAATGAACACTATGCAAGCCCATATCTGGTAATCCGGTACACCTACTAATTTTCTCTAGGATTTCATGTTCAAGCATGTGCTGTCCTTTTTGTTGTCATAGTATTGTGAACACAGAGATATTTTATGGTAGGTAAGACTTGGTGAATTCAAGCAATTTTTAAGCAACAAAAACTTTTTTTCCTCTCCGTGCTGCAACTGGTAGTCTGTCACAGCAGGGAGTTCTCAGTGTGACTGGCAGTCTGTTTTATTTTTATAGTTGGGCTGGTCTGATTTTTTTTGTCATTATTATTTTTATTTTTTTAACCTCAGTTTGAAATTGGAAAAGGTCCTTGTTTCAGATATACTGTTTGGCAGACCATTTGACTGAATAATGCCCAATTGTTGTACTGAGTGTTCAGCTAGGAAAGTGGGTGCATAATGTAAGTGGCAAAACCATGTCAAAGAAGTGTAAATGAATTGTAATGAAGAATAAGTATTTTACATCCTGTGGGGTATTATGTGAGGTTACTTGTATGTATTGGTAGTACTTTGAGATTAAATCTGTACACCTATGTAGCAATTTAGAATCTATCTTTTAAGTTTGAGAAGGAAAGCGTAGTTCATGTTTTTCATATTGCAGGAGGCTTCATTTTGAATTGTGTTCACATAAGGTAGTTTCGCATATGCCTCCTCTTTCATCTCTGTTC
Source organism: Microcambeva ribeirae (assembly GCA_035222435.1). Classification (NCBI taxonomy): domain Eukaryota; kingdom Metazoa; phylum Chordata; class Actinopteri; order Siluriformes; family Trichomycteridae; genus Microcambeva; species Microcambeva ribeirae. Next base: position 24,378 of record JAYECN011272950.1, on the reverse strand, counting down.
TATGGTTGTTGTCTTATTGCATGATCTGTGATTGGACACACAAGTCCATGTAATAAAAATGTGTGTGTCATTAGGAGTTATAATTAGATTTGAAGAGATTCTGTGAGCCATGCTGCAGATAGTGCATGAACCTTTAAAAAAAAACCTTCTCTGTTGCTGCTTCAGCTGGTTACAAACACCACCTTGATATATTACTTTTAGTAAGTATAGTCTCTGCTGAGTTAAATTTCCAAAATGCCCATTCACCTGGAGATGTCCTCAGATATGTTGCCTTTGTCTCGGTTGGAACTAAAGCCTCTTGGACTGATGTCAGCACAGTAATTGCCCTTGATGTCCGTCAGGTGGTTCATGCAGTGCTGGCAGGTTTGCTCTGTGCTCAGGTTTTAATGTGAGCAGTGAGGATCCCTGCTGCTTGTGCTGCCTCGGAGCTGCCCCAAGCAGGACATGGAGAGCTGCAGTTCTGAGACTAAAAACTTGTGGAGACACTTAAATAGGAAGTTTCCATATGTGAGGGAGAAATGTTTTGCAGTAGCAGGGCTCTGAAAAATAAATATATGGAATTCATCTCTAATGGTGAAATAATTTTTTTCATTAGGTGAAATGTTTAAAAAAAATTAGAACATAATAGATGGTTAGCAAGACATAAGCTATTGAGATTCTTTTACTTCTTGTGCAATAGTTTGCTATTCTTTGATTCCAGAATAAACTGCCATAACACTAAAATGATATGAGTATATGTGTACATGTGTGTGTATATATATGCATACACATAAAAATAGATATAGCTCTTGTGCTCTGATAATGCTATGGGATATCATTGATCCTGCAAAGATCAGAGAATCTTGGATCTCATCACATGACTTAGGGAAATATAATCCACTGTTGCTCAAAAGTAGAGAGTCTAAAACAGCCTTACTTTAAAAGCAAAAAGTGCCTTGGACAAAATTCTCTACTGAGCATGAAGGTATCAGTAAGTTATTTGGAATACACTATATTTAAACCATAAATTTACAGTTTTCTATAGTTCATGATCCCAAGTGTGTGTTGAATAGAGCTAATCTTTTCAGTGCCAGATAGTGCCTGTTTTTAAAAATAATTAAATTCAAAACCTCTTTAAAATGTCAGACATTGGAATGAAAGCCTGTAATGTATCTAGGAGAGAGGTGTTTTTGTAGAGTGAATTAATACCTATGCTGTATAGAGCCTGAAGTTTGCTGTTTGAGCTGTAGTTGAGAGATAACTAATTTCTGGCTTACTACTGGAGAAACAATATCTGAGCAGAAGTTACTCCTTGTCTGAGCTTGTTGGTGCAAAGCAGATAAAATACCTACAGCTGCTTCTTCTGTTTTACCAGTGTGAATGAAGTGTTCTTGTTAAGTTTACCCAAAGATTCCTGCTGCTCTCATGGAATTGCCTATGTTTCTTGGGGTGGTTGCTTCAGGGGTTCTGGTGGGTGATCTTGAGCTTGGTGTCTTGCTGCTTTGGTTGCCTCCAAATTCTCATCCTAAGCCTTTTCTGGAACATGTTCTTTTAAGGGAGGCTCTCTCAATATCTTTATTTTTTTTCCTGAGCTCTTTAAGGTCCCTGTGTTTGCCAGTATCCATCCTCCCTGAGTGAGAATAGTTGTATGAAAACATGTTGTTTGGATAACTTTGCTGGTTTTTTTTGTTTGTTTGTTTTTCTCCTCCACAAATGATAAAAATAGTTTTGGACTAAAAGAAAAAAAAAAATGCCCTTTCTCAATATATCAAAATCTTTACATTTCCTAGCTGTGCCAGTTTTGCTAAGCGGAGTTTTGCCTTTTGTAGCTGGCCAGTCTGTTCCAGATTCATACCTACCATATATATTGAAGTATGGCATTTCACATACCAGAAAGTGAATGGTACTGCTGTTGTGTGTTTCCCATGGCTGATTGCTCATTTATGTGAATAATTGACAGCATACATGCTATTTGAATCCTACAGGATTTAGTTGGAACCAGCGGAATGTTCAGTCCTTTTATGTTGGAAGCTGCTGCTCTGGTGCACTCACAAGGCAAAATGAAGGGGTCATGTAATACAGCGAGAAATAGCTTCAAAAAAATGTGGATGAGTGTTTTTCACTAAATCATTAGATTTTTTTTTTGCCATATTTATGCTCGAAAAATAAAGATTATACTAATGGTCAAGAAATTAAATGCTGCACAAATTAATGCCAGAAAATTAATCACTTCACAGCAGCACACAAGCTGTCAGGCTAACTCATGCTCTTGGGATTCTGATCATAAACTGTACCTAAACAGAATTTATAAACATGGAGCAAAAGTAGAGTAACTATTTATTTGTCACCAGTTCTGCTTTGGCAGCTCACTGAAAGCTCATTGCAGACTTAAGCGTTTTCTAAAGCAGGACTTTCTAACCAAAAAGAAATCTGGGGTATGTGTGTACCACTACTCTAGTACTGAGTTCCAGCAACAACTGTCATGTCTTCTTTTTCAATTAATGTCTTTTAAATGGAACTACTGTGTTGAGTGTGATTTGGATTGGAATTTTGCTTCAGCTGAGGCCAAGGTTGGATTAAAAAATAATAAAACAATTTAAATGGGGAAAAGATATATACTGAATTTGATTTGTTTTCTGAACATATTCTCAAAATAGAGATTATATTCTCAGTCACACTGTTCAAAACCACTAATGCAAAATGTGAGAAACTAAACTGATGAGCTATTCCAGATGTTTTGAACCAAAGCTTGCATGGGTCGGGTATTGAAAGAGGTTTGGTTGTGTGGGAAAATTGGTATGAAATGTGGCTGGGCAGCTTGGTTAGCAGCACTATGCAAAATGTTACTTCTGCAATACAAATTAGATATGACTCTTGACCAGATTGGGAAAATCTCTCTGCAAAACCTCTAATCTGCTATGCTGCTTTAATTTAAAAAAAAAAAAAAAAGAAAAGAAAAAAAGAAAAAAAAAAAGATTAATCTGACCTGCACTAAGGCAACCCACTTTACTTACTGTGACTTTAATAATGAAAAAACAAATCAGTGGGTGAGTCAAACATATCAGTCAAGAAGAAACTGAGCAACTGTATTTGAGGGAAATCAAGTGTAGTCTGTAGTTCCAACAGCAGTTGGAAATGGTATTTAATGATTTCTGAAGCTCCCTTTCCAAACTGAATGCAAATTATGAAGGAACCAAGATCACTTGTATAATCTTGTAGTGAATGAGGTTACATGTTGGGCTAAAAAGAAGTGCCATGATCTGTAAAATGCCTAGTGAATTGTAGAGCAGGTCCCAGATATCTGGAGAGTAGACTGGAATGGGTGGTCTGGATGCGGTGGGTAAATTTCTGTGTATTTGTGGAAAATACCTAAATGCCACAGTGCACATATTTACTGTAAGCTATTATAAGCATTCTGTATTTTCATTAAAAACATAACTGCTAAAGAATCCGTCTAATCAAGCACTTGATTTTAGATTATATAAACTCTCAAAATAACACTGATAATACTGGTTTTAAACACCAATTTTTGTAGGAATTAAATATTCATTGATTAAATTGGAGAGCTTTAGAAGTCTAGGTAGAGTTTGGGAGTTTAATTAGAATAGTTCAGGTTTTAAATCTAGACATAACATAAAATTATGCTGACAGCATATTTAATGTAGGGTTTGTAATTTTACTCTATTGTCAGTTTGCCATTATTTCTCAGAAACCAGGATGAAATTCATAGCTCTACCTCTCTGCAGTCCTCGGAAGAGCCTGTCTTCAGAGTGGATGGTTAGAGGAAGAAAGAATAGGTCAACTTTGCTTCCAAGGGAATCCAGGAGATTCCCCTTGCTCTGGGGCAGCTAAATGTCTGTCAGGAGCTGAGCATTGCGCACTCTTGTAAGCTGCTGTTTTTCTGCAGAGTTTGCTGCGTAGTTGAGCCACTAATTGTGTGGAACTTTCATTTCTGATTTGTGGGATTACTGTGTTTGGGTGCATATCCACTAGCTAAGCTTTCCTGTCACTGAAGAGATGAATTTCAGGCTTCTAGCTATGTTCCACCTTTGACATCGTCTTCGTCCTGTAAGCAGAGTGATCCTCTGTTGGCAAAAATTATAGTTTGATAAACTGGAGTCTCAGAGTATGGATTAATGCACTACTTTTTGAAGGACAGGAAATTCATAACTGCTGATGACTTTCCATTTTCTCATTTTGTGTGTGAAAACAACTCCTATTAAAGTCTTCAGAGCATTTTAAAGGGAATTGCTTCTTGTGGTTCCAGTCTGAGGCAATGGCAGTTCTTTTTGCTTGGAAAAAGACTTATTTACAGTCACAGAGTAAGTATGTCAGATGAGTGGAAGCAGGTGTCCTGGCTGATCCTTTCTTACTTCAAGTATGAGACTAGGTTTTTGGGGAGGGAAATGATGAAAAAATATTTGAAATTAGTTTAGTGCTGATAGACTCCTCAGATGCTGTGATTGTAGATGTGGGTTGCTTGGCATCCTTAGGTTTCATAAAGAAGATGAATTTTTGTTTCAGAAGACTTTCTTGCAAAGGAGTAATGTAGGAAAAACAAGGCTTATCACTACATATTTTTAGTAATCTATGGAGGAGGCAGTTTCTTGTCTCTCGTTTTGCTTTAGTGTATTGACTTTCTGATAAACCTCACCTAGGTTTTGAGGCATTTATAAAGCTGCAAATTATGGCTCGCGTTGGGTGCAGCCATTCCAGAATCACTGCAAAATTGGGACTTCTCCAAGTGTGATTTCCTGATGCTTTAATATTCTATATTGGTTAGAGTTAGCTCTTCCTTCCCAGCAGACTTTACTAATATTCCTAGAAACTTGCTTTCTTTGAAACTGATGTCAAAAAGTAAACAAATCTGTAACACGCTTGATCTTCTGAGCTGGAAGAAACCTCAAGTGCCTTGCTGGAACGCAGATGAGTGGCTGAAGCAAATGCTTGCAGAAAGTGAAGGAACCGAGTGGAATTAACCTTAAAACATCCTGTTCATCTCCAACTGTTTATTCCTGCAGTTGTGTGTGCCTTGGGTTTCTCAGTGAAGATTGGTTGGCTAGCAGTAGTGCATGACAGCAGTGAGCGCTGAAGGCATCAGAGCGCCTCTGTTCATCTTTGCATCCAGCTCTGGGGTTATCATGACAGCACCGGGGTTTGTTTTGGACTCCTGTGGGTTTGCTTGCTTGTTTTGTTCCGTTTGTTTTTAGTTTCCTAGCTGATACTGACCTTTTTGTGCACCCTTGAAAATGATTCTCTGTTGGAAGTTCTTGCCAGTGTGGTTGAATTGACTGTGTGCTAAGATTTTAAAGGAGTCCTGAGAAAAACGGCGGATTTGACAGGTTTCGTTTTGCCATGCAATGTGTCTTTTGGCTTTTTTGGCTGGAGTCTGCAGAATACAGTCAGGCTGTCTGCAGTTCTGCTCCCAAACGTGGAACATGCCTGACCTTGCCTGGTATGCCCTCTTGCTCTCTCAAAGAATCTTAGAAACTTATTTTCCCCACAAACTTTCAAACAGCCAATGCCTAAGCTGGTTTTAAAGTGAACACTGTATCAGAGTACCCTTCAATTAAAACATCATTTTATTTAGTATCTGTTTCTTCCTTTTAGTTCTCTTTGTGTTATTTACTTCCATTCTTAGTCTGCTTAGAGGGCAGAAGAGTTTTTACATTGTCTAAAGCTGTGGGCATCCTCAGCTTTATAGGCACAGCAGAAAAGTTCTATGCAGGAGTCTTTGTAGAAAAACTTGCTGATTACTGGTGTGTGTGTATGTTTATATAGGCAGGCTTTTTTCTTTCCTGACATAAAATAAATGTTTGTAGAAAGATAAATGTTTTTTTAGTGTTCTGATTTAAGCCTAGAAGTGTTCACTGTGTTTTGTGAAGTATGTGGACTATTTATAACTAGAATGTGCTAATGCATCTTTCAGTAACTCTTACTCAGTTGCAAGAGAGGGAATTGAAGGTGCGTTTGGGGATCCAGATTATTTCAGACACGTAGCAGATCTGTGAATTCTGGAATTCTTCAGGTTTTTCAGATGGCAGAACTCAAGCTGTTTTGCCAAAAAGCAAAGAACATTATTTTGGAATTCCTCTTGTGGAAAACTGATTTTCATAGCCGTGTTGTCTAGCTTTCCACTTTGACTTACATCCAGTATATTTGTGACTAAATATTACTATTCCAATGCTGACTCATTTCAGTGATGTGTGATAGTAAATGTGTGCTGATTAGCAGAGGCTTTTAGTGCAGTGGTTATAGTGGTGGAGAGACCTGTCGGAGGCAGCAGAATGCTAAGGGACCCAAATACCCCAGAAGCTGGTAGTATTTACTGTGTGCTGCTCTTTAAAAGGATAGTTCCAGCCTTCAGGATTTTGTCTGGTGATTGTTTTATATGTATTTATGCCTCTTTAAAATGTGAAATCCTTAATTATAGGGAACTTACTATTCTGATGGTAGCAAATCCTTCCTCTAATGTAAAGGGGTGTCAGTTGATTGAAAATCACCTATTACTCTTGGCTAATGCAAGTGTCCTGGGCTCTGTCTTGTCACATTCATAAATGGGACTTGTTCTTCTCTTTTAGGAAATGCCTAATTCTGTCTTTTTGGTAATGGAGGTATGTGTCAATGTATATTTCTTTTTGGCTGAATTTAAAAGTGGTTTTTGGACAAAACTTTTAGGAAAAGAAAAAAATAACGTGATGGACATAGCTACACAATAACCTTGACTTGCTGTAATAAGTAATTTTGAAAACTAGTTCACCGATTTCATATGCAGTACTAATTTTACTATTATTTTTAGTTCTACAAATTATTCATCATTGTTTTTTTAATCTGAAAGTGCTAATGAAGTGTTATACTTTGCATTTATAATTATAAATTGACAAACAGTATTAAGACAAATACCTGGAAAAGATCATCTAATTTTAATAAAAAGATTACAAAGTAAAAATTCTCATGTGTATTTCAGTGCTCATGTTTTGAGTAAAAACTTTTTTTCTTAACAGTACTGCAATGGTGGGGATTTGGCAGATTACTTGCAAGGTAATTGATTACTATATTTCCCTGTTAGGAAGTTACTGCATTACATGTTTATATTCTGTATTTGTGTAATCCATCAGTGTTTTTCTGAGATTTTGCTTGTGTTTAAACATTTATTTTCCTATTTATAGAGTGACTATGACTATAATTTCATAATGCTGCTTCTCCTGGTGTGATCTTGGAGTGCCCTCACTATAAGATCCATTGAATTTATTAATCAGTTCTACATTAGCTTCTCCTTAGGGAGAGTTTTGAACAGATGTAGGGATGCTTCATTCAGATACAGTCAGGATGTTTCCCATCATACGAAAGTGTACAATATGTGGGGAACTGGAGCTGTCCTTGCTCCCTGTTCTTTCTTCCCCAAAGTGTAATCTGGAAGAATGTGCACTCTTGTATGTGAAAACTTTCTGGCTGCATTCCAGTTAATTTTCAGGATACGTGATCTCATTTTGTCATGCCAGTTTGGTCTTAGCAGTAATCAAGACAGATAGACAAGTGCTTCAAAATGGCAAATCTCCAGCTTGTAAATGTAAAGCCAGAATTAAGTATAGCAATTCTTGTTGGTTGCCCTGATTTCTGCTATTTTGGGGAGGAGAAGAGAGCTGGACTGCAGTCCCCTTTCTCCTAGACAGCCCTTCCAATGGTGGTCTTGAAACTAATGGAGAAGAATCTTAACGTCTGCACAGGGACCGACTAAGGGTCTTTTTAGTGGTATGTTCTATCTCCAGTCAAGGTCTTCAGCAGAGTGCAGTTCATGTTCTGTATACAACTCCAGAAGCTTGAAAACTAAACTTTGATGCTCTAGGAAGGGTTTTGCATTTGTTTAAAAAATAGTTCCAAGTTATTTTAAATATCACTTTAAAAATAAGACCTGCAAGCTAAGAATAAAAAGTGCATAAAGTAATGCATAGGCAGGAAATGCTTTTTGTCGCTGCTTCCAAAACTCTTGAATATAATGTTCTCTTATTTGTATATATGAGAATGGTTATCAAGACAGAGGTGGCATGGTTTAAAAAAAAAAAAAGTGCTGACTTTCTATTTTTAAAGTCATATTTTTGGGTGTTGCTCGTTGTCTCTTGATTTTTACCTGCATCCTATTCAAAGATGTGACCTTAAAAACACATTAAGTTACTTAAATAATGAGTACAAAGAGGAGGTTTGGGCTCAGTAGAGATTTTGCCCTTCAGCATGGCTCTGTCCAAAGTGAAGGCAGAAGTTACAGCATCATAGCAAGTTGATTCTTCTTAAAAATAAGATTTTGAGCGGATATTTTAATCTTTATTGTTCTGGTGAACATCTTTTGTTGTTTACTTGCCTTTATGTCTGCAAAATGCTGAATGAATCCTTGTGAACAGCTATTGTTATGGTAACTGTGTTTATTAAAAGTTTAGTTCACCTTCCATTAATATCCTTGGAAAGACTCATGGTGTAAACCAGCCCCTGTGTTCGGAACTCTTCCAGGCTGCAGAAATGATTTAGAATATTCTGAAAAGACTCAAATTACATTTAAGTAAAATACTGTAAAAGCAGATGATTTTGAGTATGAAAGCTAGGGTAGAACTATGGAGATGAATATATAACTAGATGTGTGCATTTATAGAAAAATACAGGAAACGGGTTATTTTGAATGATTTCATTATGATTTGATTGTCTTCATTGTTTTCACTGTTGATTACTATGAAATTTATTACTTTTTGCCCAAAGATGCTATTGCTTTTCTCATCTGTGCTAACATATATATTATTTTCAGCTAAAGGAACTCTCAGTGAAGATACCATCCGAGTGTTCCTGCAGCAGATCGCAGCAGCTATGCGGATTCTGCACAGTAAAGGAATCATTCATAGAGACCTTAAACCGCAGAACATTTTGTTGTCTTACGCAAGTCGTAGGAAGTCAAGTGTCAGTGGCATACGCATCAAAATAGGTAAATATGCTTTTTCTCTCATCTAAAATCACGGTTGTTCCTCTACTCACAGGTAATTGAAGCATAGAGGATGTACTCGCTATGGAGCTGATGCTGAGTATTAAACTGAATGAAATTAGAGAGTAAATTCAGAAGAATGAGCTTTGTGCTGCAGTGCAGATTCTCAGTATAAAGAAACTTGAGTCATAAAGACCTTTTTGATTAAATCTGCAGGAAGAAAAAACCCTATGGAGCTGATGTTTCTAATATTAAATTATTAGATGTAAATTTGTAATTTTTGAATGGCTGTAAGCCCATTTCAGCTCCAGATTTTTTTTTTTTTTTTTTTTTTTTTTTTTTGGTAGACACCTTCCCTGCCACAGTGGGTTTCTTGAAAGGTTTAGAAATGCAGATGACCTGTTTTTGGCAGAAGATTTTTCTGTCTGTTAAATATCCATTGAAAAAGACCTTGCTTTTAACAAGTTCTTTGCATGCTTTTGCTTATGCAAGATTTGAGGTCAGTTCCAGCAAAATCACTCCATCTTCTGAACAACACAGCCGAGATGAAACTTCCTTTCTTCTCTTGCTTGATAATTTCAGATCCTTGTGTCTGCATGAAAATTCAGGCATCTGAAAACTTCATTTCTTCAACTTCTACCTGATGTGATTTAACTGCAGCAGATTGTATATTCATCACTCTTAATGAACCATTTATATTTAGCTACTGACTTTAATCCTTTCCTGCTGACGCCAGACAGCATACCCTGCAGCTGGAGAGCTGGCTGAGCCCCAGTTTGTACAAATGATGCCACTGCTGTTTCTTGGCTTGCTGATTGGAAAGATGCTGCATTCTTTCAGTGTATGCCACAGATTTTGCTATTCCATAAAGTTAGCTATATATTATACCTATTTTTTCCTCTCTGGCTGTTAATTGGATTTCAATAAAAGATCATTTCTAGACTGCAAAAAGTAGGAAATTACCTGTCTTTTCATTGACAAATCTGTTTCTTTATATAGCTGACTTTGGTTTTGCTCGTTATCTGCATAGCAACATGATGGCTGCAACTCTCTGTGGCTCCCCTATGTATATGGTAAGTAACTATTTTTCAGGTCATGTTGCTTATCTCAAGTATTCTGTTACCAGAATGAAATAACTTGCTGTTTGCTGTTGCTTCAGGAGTGACATGCAGTTCACCTTTCCGGAGTTTGATGAGCATCTGTTGTCTTGTGATTTGGAGCTCACAGTTGTTAAAAGGAATGAGACACAAATTGAAATGTTCCTTAGCACTGCAGGGAAGAAAAATCTTTGCAAATTAAAAACCGATACATTTCAACATAAATTTCTTGGCCCATAAAAGTAATGAATTCCCCTATACAAGGTGCTGGGGCTTTTTTTTGTTTGTTTTGTTTTTTTTGTTTTGTTTTGCTTTTTCCCCTGCAGCGGGCTTTGGCACTCTCCCCTTTTTTTGAGAAGTGGAAGATAAATAAAACCTAGGTCATCTTTAGTACTAGAAAATGAGTTGATGTTTTTATTCCAGTTATTTAATGTATTCTCTCACACATTGTTTAAAAGGCATGAACAAAAAAACACCAATTTGGAGTTAATCATCTGTGGTTTTTGAGCTGTTGGTGGCAGTGCCACTAGTCAGCTGTATGGTCATAGGAAAATGATTTCACTTTCCCTTGTCATGGTGTTCTTTATCGTAAAATGGGGATTATGGTTTTGTTTGTGAAGCAAATCAGACTACATAAACCGAATAACTTCCCTGTTACTTCCATATGTGCAGATTGTTAGCTTGTTGCTTTATAACATTTCTAGCCTATGCTTTTAAACCAGAACTTTAATTTTAGATAATAAAATTGCTACCTCTCAATTCACGTAATAATGCAGACTAAAATGTAGTTTTTGCTTTGGAATATTTATTCTTTCAACAAATTGCTCTCTTAAGACTGCCCTGGGATTGATGTGGCAGACAAACTGTTTAATTTGTACTTCTGTGGTTTTATATTTTCTTTTGTTTTGCCTTCTAAGATTCTCCTGTACTTTTCAGGCTCCTGAAGTGATTATGTCTCAACACTACGATGCTAAGGCAGACCTGTGGAGCATAGGAACTGTGATTTATCAATGTCTTGTTGGAAAACCACCTTTTCAGGTAACCCTTTGTTTCGCCTTTTCTCTTTTCACTGCTGTTTATATTGTCATGGAAATTCCTGGAGCGTTTCCTGCTAGTGACAAAAGCAGAAGTGGAAGGAGTGATGTCCTGAGTGTAGTGTCAATGCTTCAAAGGCCAGGTAGCTCAAGGATACCAAAGGAGAAATTGCTCAAAATTAAGTCTTTGTAGATCAGTGTTTTCAGTCCTGGACAGATGTTTTACGGATACTCAGAACTGAAGTTACTGCTTTGCTTGAATTTTCTCTTTAATGCCTATGTGCAAAACCCTCTTTTCTTTGTGTGTGTAGATAAGAAAGCTATTTTCTCCCTTGAATTGAGCTTTAATTAATGTATGTTTTTATTTGACAGGCCAATAGTCCTCAAGACTTGAGAATGTTCTATGAAAAGAACAGGAATTTGATTCCTAGGTATGTTGCTATGCCTTTTCTTCACTTAGATTTGTGGACTGAACACAGTCTGTTGACTGAACTGTTGACTGACTTGAAAGTATCTTGTCTTCAGGCTGTTGAGGGTGTGCACAGTCAGTACTTAGGCATGTGGCAGAATGATGATTTCCTGGGTAGTTAACAGAAATGTAATGTGTGTTTTCTTCCTTCTGTGTACAGTATTCCTAGGGAAACATCGGCTTATTTGGCTGACCTGCTGTTGGGTTTGCTTCAGAGAAACCAAAAAGACAGGATGGACTTCGGTACGTAACTTTCTTTTGTTCTCTTGACTTCCACTGCTGTGTTTGTGTAGACAGAATAACTGTCTTGACTTTGTGTGGCTGCACACAAAGTCAAACCTCTTCTTTATCTCTGTTGTCGTGAAGGAGATGAAGTAGCTCCCCAGCACTGCCCCCCCTCCCTTAAAAAATAAACCCACAATTGAGTAACTGCTGCCACTCAGTAGTAAGTGGTATATGCAAAGCATCACTGTGATTGTGGCTTAAGTGTGAAATGTAGATGAGTTCAATTCTCAGTGCAGTATTTTTTTTTTTTTTTTTTTTTTCCCCCCCTCCCCTAGTCTTTGTTCATAGAGAAAGTGGTGGTAACTGAATGTGAAGGAGAGTGGACAGTTTGCTTTTAAATTTTCTGCTTCCTTCAGGATTGCATTCAAGCCCAAAGCAGTTGATGTGGATCACCTACTCCTTGATCATAAAGCAAATGTCCCATGTGCAATTCTTTGTTTCCAAGAAACAACATTTTTGTAATTGCTGTGTACTTGTAAGCATTTAAAAGTTGTTAATTAAAAACATTAGAAACAGTATTGACATTAGGGGATAGTACACTATTTATAGCGATTCTCTTCTGATACCTGTGTGTCTGTAACTGTTGGGGAGTGTCTTCAACTAAACCGTTGTCTGCAAGCTGAGGTTTTATCTCTGACAAGCAGATGTAGGGTAGCAATTTGCACTAGGGCTAAGGAAAAAGGCTTTTCCTGTCTGGCTCTCTTCCAGTGGATGCAACTGCCTTCATTATAATATACCTTAAATTTTGTATCACAGTCATTTTCGTTATGCTTATTGTTCTTTTCTAACTGCTTGAAAAGGTTACTGATCTCAAAGTCATTTTGGTTGCAGAAATTGAATGAAAAATAATGGAAGACCCACATTTTAGGAAGCTGCTTTACATTTTTTACTCCTTTCTCTTGAAGATTGCAAGTATCTTAAGTGTTTTAATGGTGATACAGACTGAAACTATACATGTAAGGAGAGCAATGAAATGAATGATGTCACATCTAAACTGTTCATATTTGCTAATGTGAATTCCTGCTATTGTGCTTAGAAATTACTAGCTTTAGGCTTCTGTATTTCAGTGAAATATTTGTACTGTTTTTAACCAAAAAGCAGTGGAAACAACAGTTGTACCTTGATAATTGTGTGAGTTCTAAAATTTTAAAAAGGATAGAAAGCATCTGATTTTGATGGCTGTGGAAAATGCTTTTTGTTTTCAGGAAGAGGTATGGCACCTGCAAAGCACAATTCTTTGATTGCTTTCCACAAATACTTCCTCTCTGGTCTGGACAGATCTCCGGAGGGAAAGAGCCCTGTCTCTGGGTCACTTGGATTCTACATAACTTGCTAATTCTGTGATGTGGACATTTGGCCGCATCCCTTAAAAGCGGAAATGAGGCAGAGTTATTTCACATAGGCCAGTGGAAACGGGCCAAACCAGCCAAACTGTTGCCTTGTTTTTTCAGTCATTCCTGGCACAGGTGTGTGTTGATACAGAGAACTAGCAGTGAGAGACTCTACTGTAGAGTGAGATAGAGGAGCTGGGACCTGTGTTCTCCCCATCTTTATTACATTTTGAAGCGACACTTGGAAGAGTGGGGCATATGGATAGGATATGATCTGGGAAATTAATATATTTGTCAAGAAAACAATGACACATTTATAGGCCACAGGTTTTGAGATACTTCTCTATCAATCTCTGAATAGTAGTAAGATTTGGAGTCTTTGGAGAACGCTTGTGCCTTAGGAGCCCCAGGCTATCAATGTCAAATGTACTCTTGGGGATACTCCTTTCCACTGTATAACTGCAGAGGAAACTTGGCCTGCAATTTGGTCAGCATCTTTACTGGTTCTTGACTGAAGTTAGCAGAATATTAGGTTAGTGAAAAGCCTGTTTAGGACTGCGTTTGGCTTAGCTAGGAAAGCCAAGCCTAGTGCGTGCTAGGTTGACAGTCCCTCAACAAAAGTGAGGTTGTTTGGCCACAACTTGCTGCTGTGTTTGGCACTTCCTGTTTAGCTGGAGATCTTTGGTTGCAGAACATTATGTTCGAGCCTCTTAAGATTTCAAGGCCATCAGATCAGTGGCATTGACTCATTCAGAACGGCTAGAACTGTTCCCTCTTCAAAGACAGTCAAGAGTAGAGTTCAGGTTTGTGTGTGCTTTGTACTCACTGGATGGTCTGTTACTTCAGTCCTGGAGAGTTTTTGTTGCTGTTTTTTTAGCTATACCTGCTACTGCAGTTGTTTGGTTTTTTTATGTGAAACAAGGCAGCATTTTAAAAAGAAGATAACTGAAAAGTTTTATCTTGATCAGTTTTTTGTACTTGCATCTGTAGGTCATGTTATTCACGGTGGTTAAGGCACTGCCTCATTTCGTTATCCATGCAAGCTGGGGTTTGATGCAGTGCTGAAATGCGCAATTGGTCTCATCGCGTGTGGTCCCTGTGTGTTTGTGATAAGAAAATAACTTTGCATATTTGTTAGATTATGGAGAGAAGATTCAAAGTGTTTTTTTTTTTGGTTCTTTACTAGATGCTTAAGTCTTTCCACTTTGCTTTTTTTCCCTTTTCAATTTCTGCTATGTTTTGTTCTCAAGAAATATCAGGCAATTTTTAGGGGATTAATTTGAAACAGCAGTAGCAGCGTAATGGAAGGTATTGCTCCTCTGAAAACTAGGCATATGTTTTTTAAATGTGGACATGCCTGAAATCAGTCGCTTTAGTTGTCGTCCTAACTAACTTAGCAGAAATCAGATCCATAAGAAACTCCAGATTATAATTTTGCATATGGCATTGACAGTGTTCAGATGTTGATTTGTAAATTTGTGTGTGGAGACGAATTGATAGGTCACCCATGGATGTTGAGTAACCACTTCCACCTTGTGCTCTGCATGTGCTGATCCCTACAGTTTCTCCAACAGGGGAAACTGGCCATGTCCTTTATGGTAGTGGAGGACTGTGTTTGTGCTTAGAAAGAAAAATACAAAGCAGAGTGGTGGTGATGAAAGTCGTGTTTCCCTTGGCCGAGTCGCCGAAGGGCCTCACAGGGGCTGCTCTGGAATGTGCTTAGCCAAGGGAGTGAAAGGGAGAGTGCAGAACTGAGCACAGTTGCTTGTTGTTAAAGTAAAAATAGCATTGGAAATCTTGCTGATCTCATAGCAATACGGAGTAGAACAGCAGGTGTTGTACGAAAGCTCGAGAACACCTGATCCTTGTATTAAAGTTAATCATTACATTGCTCATACCTTAGAGGTAGCCTCCCTTCCTTGTCAGGTCATTGAAGAAAGTGTTGAAGGAAGAAGGACAGCAGGCCTCAATGTTTCTTTTTTGTTTGTTTGTTTTTTATCTTGTTATTTGCTTAGGTCCAATGAACAGCATTGTTTTTCCTCAACTGCCAGAACATTGCAGTCCACGGGGATCTGCAGCCAGATTCCTCCATCCCTCAGTTTGCCCTCGCCTGCTGAAGGTCTCCTCTTGCAGAACAAAACCTGCCATGCACACTGTTAGCCAACTGGATGCACTAAGTCAATTAAGTGCATCTCAGTGTATTCAGTTACAAACAAAAGCAAGTGCTTCTGTTGTTGAAACAGTAACAAGTTAACTGACCAATTCGTTAACTAAAACATTATGTAATTCTGCTCTAAATGATGAAGCAGCTGCCCAGGCAGTGTGTTTTCCTGTTGGGAAGGGGGAAGGAGAATTGCTGCTGCTCTGTTTTGATCTTTGGCTGCCTAAGGAGCAACACAAACCGATTCCAAAATAAATTAGCATCAATCCTTGGGAAAGATGCTGGCGCAGTCAAAGTGGAAATACTTAGTGTTTGAAGTGAAAGATACTCATCATTTTGAAAAACAAATTAAAATGGAACTAAGCCATATTGAATATAGAGAACCTGATTTAATGATGGCCACTTCTGCTGTACATGATCCTTAAGCCCAGTCATGAAGTGTCCTTTACTAATCCTGTCTGGATTGCCTTGCTGGTCTTGCTTTGAAGTTATCCAGTTGGTAGCATCTCCTCTGCAAGTGTCATTGCAACATATAACATAAAATCTTTAGTCTTTTATAAGCCTTCACCCTCTGGCTGTGAAATACTGATTCAGGAAAAGCAGTGATTCATCATCTGCTGTATAGACTTCAAGTTCTATGTCAGTTGTGTGTTAACTCAGCTATTGTTTCTTGTTCTACAGAAGCATTTTTCAACCACCCTTTCCTGGATCAGGTTTCAACAGTCAAAAAGTGTGAGTAGTTTTGTGTTTCCACTTATTTGTGTAAATGGTAAATGTGGGGGTGAGGGGAAACCTGCCAAATACCCCAGTGAGTGTTTTTGAGACATTTTCCTGAGTTTGACTGTTATGCTTCTTTGCAAGCCTAAAGGAGTTGAATCCTTTTGTTTTATGGTGTACTGAATTATAATAGTTGTTCACTGGTTCCTTTGACCTTTGAAGTAAATACTTTCATATATTTAAGGATGTGCTGTGTTTATAATCTTTGTAAGAGTTTATGCAAGTAAATCAATGGAGGGATAAGTATTATTTTCTCCTGGATTTTCCTCTTCTAGCTTGTCCTGTACCAGTGCCCACGTATGCAGGCTCAGTCTCTGGCAGTTCCTGTGGTAGTTCTCCTTCGTGTCGTTTTGCTTCTCCTCCAGTAAGTTCTCTGTTTTTCAGAATAGTCTCTTGAAAAATATTTTTTTGTAGTGTTAGGCAAGAGTTACTGAATTTTTGATCTTTCAGTTCTTGGGCAGTGTAATAAACTGTCATGTTAGAGTGCAAAGCAAGGAATGGTCTTTTGGTAGCACGCTTTGGTCTTCCCTGCTCCTTCTGTTGTGCTTTGTGTGTGGCTGATGTGCATATGTTTCTGTTCTTTTCAAGTGTTTATTTGGTTTAAAAAAAAACAAAACAAAAAAAAAAAACCAAAAAAACCAGAAATATTAGAGTAATAAATCTGCTAGCGTGACTTGCAACATAATGAATGTTACAGATAACTCTTGAATTGACCTTGAAAGTCCCTTATTCTGATATGAACTGTTGGCTTTCATTTGATGTGGTTTTTAGAAGTAATGCAGCTGAATCCTCAGAGTGATTGATTAAATAGCAGTCAATTAAATACCCTGCCAAATTAATAAACAGCTGTCTAAATTGACATTATGGGATTATTTGGTATTTGCAGTCTCCGAATTCAGATACAATTTAGGTTTTAAACACTTAAGAAATTCAAAACTAGCCCAAAATGTGTTTGGAAGCTTTATGTATAGCTATATATAACTACATATACATACTTTTATGTAGCTAAACAGTTGTATATTCTGAAACATTGGGTTTATAGTATTTTGGGTTTTTTGTTTTCCCCTTCCAGTCTCTGCCAGACATGCAGCATATTCAAGAAGAAAACTTGTCTTCCCCTCCATTGGGTCCTCCTAACTATCTTCAAGTGTCTAAAGACTCTGCCAGTACCAGTAGCAAGAACTCCTCTTGTGACACAGATGACTTTGTTCTTGTCCCACACAACATCTCTTCAGATCACTCATGTAAGTGATCTGAGGAACTTTCCTTATTTTTTCATTTTAGAACTTTCTGCTCTTATAGCATGCCGTTATGTCCTGTTACTGTTTGGCCACCTTTTCTGTAAATGTATCTTAATTCACACTGGGAATTCATTTCTTCAGTTGATTGCTCTTTGAAGAGAGGGTATCTGGTATCCATGAATCCTAATGTCCCTCTGGGTTATTTTCACCTAGTGAGTTGCTAGACGTGCCAGTGCTGCAGGCAGAGTTCAATAACAGCAAAGTCATCTGAAGTAATGAAATACTGGTGTGTTGGCACTTGAAAAATGAGTCTTTTGTAAACAGCCACTGATGATAAACCCAAGGAATCTCTCAGTGGAGGCAGGCACATTGTGACCTCTGGACTAACTGATCAGTCCACGCTGTAGAATGTTAAATAATAAGTAAGTGCAGGTAAAAGGCAACAAATGCTTCAAGTGAAAGGTTGGGGATCAGGCCTGGCTTATATAGAAGGCAGACTTTGATTTAGCACACTACCATTTTATGGCATCTTCCAAACCTGACTTGCTGTTAGGAAGTTGGTCAGCTGGTTTCCACCTATGAGTGCCCCCAACTTATGTATTTGACTAAATTAGAGCCTTGATTTCTGAAGTGTCTCTGAGATACTGTTAACACGTTTCCTGATGCTGATACCTTGTAACCTTAAACAGTGGATTTTATTTCAAAATTGTCAGTATAGAGGGAGGAAAAAAAGGCTTGTCAGCTACTTTCTCTGATTATACTACTTTCTCTGTAGGTCATATCTGAGATTTTCATGTACAAAGTGGTTTCATGAACATCAAAATTTTCCACCAAGCTTGTCAGTAATGGCTATTTCTATGACAGTAATGCTGGAGATGGCTTTTTTTTTTTTTAGATTTTGCTGTGTGATGAGGGTTTTCAATGTGTTCTTCTGCTTACTGTAGATGATATGCCATTGGGAGCAGCTGGCAGGCGGGCTTCAAGCGAGTTCTTGATGTGTGGAGGGTAGGTGTGCAGAGCTTTCTCCAAAAGAAGTCTCATGTTCTAAAATTGACACTACCGATTTAGATGGGGGTGCTGGGTTTTTGGCACTGATGGGTGTACATTGCTTTATGTGGACTTTCTTAAAGATTAATATGCCAAGCTCAATTTAATGTGACTATGTAAAGAGCTTGAATTCAGCAAATACTTTTTCTTATGTGAAGGGATTAAGTGTGTCTGTTTTCACAGGCAGTCACCATTAACTATTTCTGGAAGCTCAGGAACTGTACAGAAACCATCCTCTGCCTCATCTCGAAGTACTGCTTCTGGTACAGCTAACAGGTGTGTGATGAAGGTTTAATACTCCTCTCTTTTAAAAAGATTCCCTTCTCTTTGGATCTTTGTTGTGGATGGCT
The DNA here is from genome assembly GCA_035222435.1 of Microcambeva ribeirae. Taxonomy (NCBI): domain Eukaryota; kingdom Metazoa; phylum Chordata; class Actinopteri; order Siluriformes; family Trichomycteridae; genus Microcambeva; species Microcambeva ribeirae. Next base: position 5,645 of record JAYECN011272950.1, on the reverse strand, counting down.
ACTAGGAACTGAACTGAAATAGAAGCCAGGTTATATCATTCCAGGCTTTCTGTACCTAATATATTGTACTGGCTGATGGTTGTGCAGCTAACTTGTAGCTTGGATGCTTCCCCCCAAAAGATTTCCTTAAAGCAGGGTGTTATTTTGTGTGTTTTTATTTTGAACTGATTGAAAGCGAAACTTCAGAGAGGTAATTGGTCTGTCCCTTGGGTGTTACGAAATACAGTGTGTTCTTCATTTAGCCAGCCAAGCTGTTGAATGCAGTATGCATTTTCAGAAGTTGTGTGAGAAGAGGAACTTGGTTTCCTATGATCATTGGTCTTGTGGCTGGTAATCGGGTGTGGGCCCTAAAGAAGGTGTTACTGTGAATCTGGCATTTGTGTGTCTCAAAATACCAAAGAAACAACATGAACAAGTTGGGTGTCTATTGCAGCTTTTCCATCATCAGGGCTGTTAGTAAGGTCCTTTTCTTCCATATGGATGAGACACAGTTTCTGATGGTTTGAAATAAAATTGATATTCATCAGTACTACCCAGGGTCTTGTCTTCACTGGAAAACAGAAAGCACAGTGTTTAATTATTCTTCTAATGTTTAATATATTATCTAATATCTGTTTTTGACAGAGTAATGCATTTCTTACTGTTTTCAGTACCTGATAGAAAGAGGATGAGCGGCCAAATGGAGAATCAAGCTATGGTGTTAGCTGCATTTTTGCCTTATGCTAATACTGCAGAAGTGTGAGCCAGCACTACGTGTTTGGAAGTGCTTGTCATGAGAAACATTTGCTGTTTTGTGCTGATGGGAAGAGCAGTTTGGGTGATTTGCTGACATGGGCTATTAAGAAAGCATTAGCCTTATCTTTTAAGGGCAGATAATGTGGATGATTTGGCTTTTAAAGACCTGTTTGATCTATGTTGTCCGTGTCCAACTCTGTACACATTATAATTTAAAATAAATTGTCATATACTGGTTTTAGAATTTTGTAAAACATATAGGTGTGTTCTTTATACTTTAGTAAGAAAAGTGCTAAATGGCTGTGTGATTAGAGACAAGTGCTTAGTGTTCATACTGTTAGTACTTCAGTAGTTTGGCTGAGCAAGTTTGCTTACTAACTGGCTGCTTTGGGCATGGTCTGAAGGAAGCAGAGTGCGTGTCTGATTTTTCAGGATGCTGCTTTTATTTTTTTCACGCTGAGATACTTTCACAGTGGGTGATTTTTCACAAAATGTCCCCATATCCTATGAAACAGTGTTTTTTTTTCTTTTTTTTTCTTTTCCCCGATTAGTTCATCAAAGAATGAATTGCACCCATAGTTACACTGCTTTATGGCAAGTGGAAGAACTAGTGGCACTTCTCAGGTAGTAGAGGCAGCTCACTGGTAGGTGGTTAAATGCTTATCCAAATGCTCCGCAGTGCCGCTGTGGATGCTGCTGCCTCCCTGTTGTCACGTTAGTCCTAGCAGGCTGCCCGCTGCACTTGGGGTCACTTCACTCATTGGGACCTTCTCTTGGTACGGATGCTTTCGGGCTTCCCAGCTAGCATGTGGTCGCAGCTGTGGATTTATCCCATCCTCTGCCTGGCTGGTGCGCCAGGCTTGTGTCCTCCTTCATGTGCTGCGGGGGAATTCTGCAAGTATGGGTCTGAAATCAGTAAAATTGTTCAGGCTGCCAGAGAGTGCCAACACAGACTTACTGAGATCTATTCAAGCTCATCCAAATTATTTGGTAATATTCAGTAGCTAGGTGACAGTGAAAGGACAAACTCCTTCCTTTTGCTAAGGAAGGACTGTGTGTATTAAAATGTAGTATTTCCTTCCCAGTGATAGCAAAGGGAATGGGACAAGTAGAATCAGAAATACAGACTACTTTCTGGTCAGCTCTAGCCAAGCAGTGAGTGCTGTAACTGCTTTTTTTCCTAGAGATTGTAGAGAGGTTTTTTTCCCATTTCCTATAATAAATTATTTTCTTTGCCTTTCCCTTCGCTGAAAAGATAGTCAATAAAAGACCAGATACTAAGCTGATTGTCTTCCAAAAAGCCCTTTAGTTCGAAATTCTTTCAGCATAATTCTTCTTTTGAAAGTGTCGATAACTGATTACATTGTGGTGGTTTGGTTTCCCTTATCTGCTGGAACATGGAAGTGAGCCAGGTCACTGACACGGCGCTGAACTCGGGTAGTGCTAATCTGCAGTCACAGTCTGTGGATTAATGTTCAGGTGTGTGGTTTTGGTCACTTTGTCAGGAGGTGGTTACATAACATGTTTTCTTTCTGTAAGTTCATTGCGTCTCTTGGGATATCTCTGGCTGCGCGGTAGTGCCTTTTGTACACATTCCAGCCTCGCTGCTGAACTTCCTGTTCTCAGTGCAGTGGGTTTTCCTAGAACGCTATTTTGAAACGTGGTAAACAGCGCGGGCTGCTTGGCAGGAAGTGTCGGGGTCGGCACGTGGCTGCGGTGCATGACAGAGGCTTCAGCTGGTGCACTGCCCTCTGCTCCGGCCAGTACTCGCCAGTGCAGGAAGGCTAGTTAGCAAGAAACAATTCTTTGTCCTCCTCGGTGAAGTGCTAGAACTAGATTCGGACAAGCTGAGGCTGTACCCTGTGCAGGGAGGACAGAGTCAGTTTATTTACCTGCTTCCTGGATTTTCCTGACGTTCAGACAATGGTACAGTTTAGGGAGAGACTTGGCTACCTGTGTTCATCTCCTGTCTCGGTGCCGTCCAACTTCAGGCATTGTCAGCCTTCGGTCTCGCCCCGCAGCGAAACGGCACCTATTCCCGTTCCCACTCAGCTACGGAATTATCAGCGCATCGAGCAGAACCTCTCTTCCACTGCCAGCCCCGTGTCAAACCCCCATGGATCACCAAGGTGAGTTCTAACTCCTTTTTCTTGGTTCTGGTTTGCTTGTACCTTGATAGATATCTGTGCTCTCTTGTTAATGCCATGATTTTCTTCACAAGACCCTACTAAAGATAGTGTAAATCCCTCAAAATTGGCAGAAAGATCACAGTTGGAATTTTTCTGTTACAAAATATGCATTTTCACTCTAATGTTACCCAAGAAGGTAAAAGATCAAGCCTTGCTGCTTTTTTTAAAATTTCTCTTTGTGTATTATGTGGCATTACATCATGAACTAGAGCGTCAGTAATAAGTTATGTTTTGTTCTCACACAGTAGCGATGAGATGAATGCCTCGTTCTGTAGAATATCAGAGCACATTTTTTTGGTGTGCTGGTTAACCAGAGTGTCTAGATACAAAGCTCTAGTGTGAAAAACTCTTACTATAGACCATAAAGCAGATGGTGGGGGGAAAGCCGCAGAAACAGGCTAACCAAAAATGGTGATCTTTATAAAAAGTAGAACCATCGTTCTTTGGGCTTTTCAGGATCTCTGATTTTGATAAGTGTTGCTACATGTGGGAAGGATCTTTCTCTTGAATAATTCCCTCTGAGTATGTGGCCTGTTTGCCAAATCCAGTGTGTAAACTTTTTGTCTTTTTTTGTAGATTTCTTTCTTTTTCTACTGTAAAAACAGGCATTTCACTCAGTTGTGAAATTACAGATTTGAGTTGTCTGAAGAGTAGGAATCCCTGTACTAAGGGATAGATATTTATATTTCTCCAGCTAAGCTATTATGAAATTAAAACATTGTGGCAAAAAAAAAAAAAAAATGTAATGGAAATTAAATGTTGCTTTTTTTCTCAGTGTGGAAGGTTCAGCTTATTAGTTCAATAAACCTCAGCTTCATAACTTTACTGGCTGATTAATATACTCTTTAAGGATTCTGGAGCTTATCTTGAAGAACCACAGCTCCTCCAATGTGTGTAATCTCTCCTTTCACCTTGTTAGAGCTGCGGTTGTGAGGCGCTCCAATACCAGTCCCATGGGCTTTATGAAGATGGGCTCCTGTTCTCCAGTACCAGCAGACACAGCACAGGCTGTGGGGCGCAGGTTGTCCACAGGATCTTCCAGACCATATTCTCCTTCACCACTAGGTGAGCCCTTAAAGTCTTAGTAATTTCTAGAGGTTTATGTGCAACAGTAATTTAGAACAGCAATTTATGCTCAAAATCACCAGAAATTAAATTCTGCCCTGCTAGATCACGTTTGCAGAAATCATTTCTGTTAAATGGCTGGCAAAAAGTAACAAAAGTTCTGTTTTGCTTTGCTTTCCATTGTAAGTGAGGTATAAAGTGTAAATTTGCATTTTGTTTTTTGTTTGCATAGTTGGAACCATACCTGAGCAGCTTGGACACTGTTGCTGCGGGCAGCTTCAAGGGCATGAATCAAGGAGTAGAAACTTTTCAGGTGAGTGACTTCTGATAATTTTGAAGACAATGATGGATTGTTTTTCTCAAGATGAAAAAGGAACTCTGTAATGTCTCTCTTCAAATTGCTGAACAGGGCTGGAAGCAGATAGATGATAATGAATGGTAGTAACTTATTTCTCAGAATGTGGTTTTGATAGACAGTTCTGTTGTGCTGGTGCTCAGAAAAGGGAGGGAGAGCTGCCAGTGTTCAGCACGCAACATGCTATCATCATTCCCTTTGAAAATGCCCAGAATCTGATGGGAGTGTTGCTAAGCATTCAGTAAGCTTTGCCAATCATAGAGTGTTTGAGCATGCCAGCAGAAACGCAGTGATCAGAGAATAGGAGGACTTCAGGATATATAACTCTGGCTCTATACCTTCAGACAGACAGGATGAAAGAATGTGCAACTTAACAGCACATTATTGTTCTACTCATTGCTTAGGTGCAAGTTCTTTACCTAAAATTAGATACACATTTTTTTTTGACATTCTAAAAGTTAGTATTGAACTTGCAGTTTCCTCTCCATGTTTAAACACTTCCCCAAATCATCTGGAGATAGCACAGCCTTTGTTTCTTGAAGTGCTTATGTATTTCTTATACCTAGGAATTTTCATCTGTATAAAATATATCCTACAACATGTCTCAAATTGTCATTATAATTCCCATACTACTGGCAGTTTCATCAGAAAAAGAGGGAAAATAAAGAGAATATGAAGAATATTTTTGTTGCATCTTTTCTTTGGCTGCTGTCCTGTAGAACTGTTGATTTTGGTGCCTTTTGCCAGCAATAAACTCACTTGTAACATACCACAGTTTTTGTTTTTCTGGCTTTAAGCGTATTAATATTTCATTTCTTCATCATCTTTCCTGCATTCTTTTCCAATTGGACTTGTATTACTTAATTTCAAGTGACTGTGGTGGTTTTCTGTTTGTAGAATACCACAAATTGCAGCATGTCTGTTTTGAAGCATATAAATGGGTCTGGGAAGCCGTCCCTGCTGCTGGGTGAGGTGAGGTCATCTGTACTGAGATTCCCCAGGGCCTGGAGTTGTCTCTCTTACTGTAACATCTCAACTAATTGAGTTGCTTTTGCTGCCAGTGGCAGTAGAAGAGAAACTTTGAATTCAGAAACCTTCCTTGTGATGATGACGACAGTAAGAGAGCAACCAGTGGGGTTTAAAACTCATTTCTGAAGCAACAGGTGATGAGGTTTGATGCCATCAGACAGAGGAGTGAAACCAAGATAAAGTGGCTCATATTCGTAGAATCATAGAATGCTTAAGGTTGGAAGGGACCTCTAGAGATCATCCAGTCCAACCCCCCTGCACACGCAGGGTCA
>JAYECN011272846.1:0-29763 GCA_035222435.1 Microcambeva ribeirae | reverse complement strand
AAAAAAAATAGCAGCCACATTTGCATCTGTTTTATTAGTAGATCTTGTGGAAGATATTGCTCAAATTGGAAGCAGTAGGAAGAATGAAGAAAAAAATCACAGTGGATGTCATAACGACCTGAGTTTGTTTATGTAATGTAGCGGGCTGAATCATATCTCAGCCTTTCATCACCCGGCCCTGGAACAGTAGTACTTTAATAATGTCTAATGACAAAAATGTGGAAAAAATTAGAAGCCAGAGCAAATGAGGAGGAGGTTTTTCTGATGCAGATTAAGTTCCCTAAATGCCAGTCATTGTTTATTTTTGTCCAAAGCTCCCATTTCTTATTTATTTAACAGCTCAGACTCCTATTTCTTTTCATGTCTTGTAGCTTTTGGGGGGGATGATTTCTTTTTATATAAGAAGGACCTTTACTATTTTGCAGTTGCTACATTTTAGCAGATAATTCTGGATGAGTTCTTGCCTTCATACCTGCTGGTTTATTAAATCTGTGGATGGAAAATGGTCATTAATCTGTCCTTCCCTCTCTCCTTTTGAAAACACTGTGGCCCAGACCTCCCACCTAGACTCCAGCTCATTAGGAATATACATGATCAAGAGTTTTATTATTTAAAAAAATTGATTTTTGAATGCTTCTGGGAGGGAACGTTGCAGACCCCTCTTTTTTCTCTGTAAAGGCAGAGTATTGTTTTCATGAATAGCATTCCCTTAACCTTTCATCTACAGAAGGGCAGGGTCTTTCAAAGTAGGAAAGATGCTTGGTTCATGCTATGGAGTATATGCATTACTAAGAAGTCCAAGGCAGGAACCATGTGTATAGCTTTGAGGAGATGCCCTGCTGCAAGATGACAAATGAGGCTGTGGCTTGTGGATGATGAATGTTAACCTGCCACTATTCAAGCATCATCAAATCACATGCTTCTGTAGAGAGCCCTGTGTGCACCCTGAAGTGCTTCCTGATTTCACCTTGGATTCCTTTGGAAGGAATCCTGAGCAAGGGACAAGGACCGAAGCCTTTCCAAAAGGTCCGTTACTAAACATGCCATGGTGAATTGGCCTACAGCAGTACCTGCCCTATGGAAATCATATGAACATCAGGTGCTCTTGAGAGAGGAACTGGCATGTCTTGATCACATAAGCATGCTGATGCTCTAGGCTACATTTATAAAAGCAAGATAAAGAATGCCAGGCTTCAGGCCTGGTCATAAGAGGTCATACTATGAAGCTGCTGTGGCTGTTCTGCCCTAAGCCTGAAGTGTTTCTGGGCTTAATGATGTCCTCTCCCAAGCCTGAAATGTTTCTAGGCTTGATTCAGATGTTAACGTGGACCAAGTACCTTTACCAATAGCGTGGGTCAGGTATCATTACCACTTTGGATTTTAAGAGAATTCATTAATGTAAATGTGGTTAAATCGTACTGGTTGTTCTCAAGGCCAGAGAAAACACAAGGAGTAAAACTTTTTGAAGAGATGGCCCATGGGTTTCCCAGCCACAGATGAAAAACACTATGATGTTTCTAGTCTTGAAATGTTGGTGAGGCTGCTTATGAATGGCATGGAAATATAGTCTAAACAAGAAGTTTTATTTGCTTGTCTGATTTTGGAGCCCTGGGCCATGTTTTTAGGACTTTTTTTTTCCTTTTTTTTTTTTTGCAAATCTGTGAGAGCAAGAGAATTATTTTATGTCAAAAGAAAAAAAAAGAAAAAGCTTTGCTATTGTTCCGCAACTACAAGCTGACAGAAATTGGAGATTTAAATAAAACAATAAATGCTATGAAAGTTGTGATAACCACTGTAAGAAATGATGTCTCCACACTGGAAATCTACTTCTAGCCCTGACTATTCTCTGCAGCAAGGAGTGGATTTCACAATGTCAGAGAAAGAAGGAACTTGTCAATGTCCAGAAGATAAAGTCCATAAGCACTAGTCCTGAGCAAAATCCTCTTGATGGCAACAAGTGTCTTAGGCTGAAATAGAAGCAAGGGCATCGAGTGTCTGCAAATAAGTTTGGTAGCTAGTAGTTCATGTCCTGCTGGGACAAAGGATGTCTGAATGAGACAGAACCTTGGCTCAACTCAAATGACCCATCAAACTGCAGGTACGTTGAATGAAAATATTAGTGCTCTTTCATACTCTCAAAGACTGGTAATTAGCATAACTTAGGTTGTTGTCCTCTTTCCCTCACAGATATCTAATCTCCTCCAAAGGGCCCACCCTCTACCAGCAGCATAAATTCATAGCAAGTTCTTGTCTGCTGAAATGAACAACCCTAGAGTAGAGAGGTGGAAAACAGAGAGAGAGTGAAAAAAAAAATCTTAATTCTGGGCAATGGAAATGAAACTTGTGACTTGGTTACAGAGAGGCCCATCTGCTGCAACAGCTGTGTGTGTTACACAACTTACTACTCTTACCAGATAACTGACTCACCACAGCTAGACAATATGGAGGACAAATTTCTCCTTTTCTCCAGGAGCTATATACAGTCTTTAGGTGGTTAAGACATTTTAATATTCACAGTTCAAAGAATCACAGAATCACAGAATAGTTGAGGTTGGAAGGGACCTTTAGAGATCATCTAGTCCAACTTCTCTGTACAAGTAGGGTCATCTAGACCACATTGCATAGCATTGCATCCAAGCAGTTTTTGGATATATCCTGTGAAAGAGACATCTCTAGTTCCTCGCTGTATTCATCAGAGAGGTCGGCAGGTAGCTGCAACCAGCCAAACACAACTGATACCATCAGGAAAAGGCAGCAGAAACATCAGCCTGTAGTAGTGAAAAGGAACAACTAGTCAGTTATAACAAAATGTAAGCATTCTCCATCAGGTTATTATGGGAAGCTGTTCATGGCTGCAGAAATAAATATCTTTTGCTATGGTATTTTAATAATGATTTTGTGAGCAATTGTTGTGAAAATTTTCAGACAGATTCCTTCTCCAAGAGAAATATTTGCCATAAACTATAAAAGAAAAAAGTGTTTTTGTAGTATATACATACTTTAAACACATAAAAAAATCATCCTTTCTCCTGACTTAGTTTTCTCCCCTCCTGCTGTCCAGCTGTGTACTCTTGATCAGTGAGCATGAAGAAGTGGGTCCATGACCTCCTACTTCTGCTGAGAATGTAGCCCCTTCTGTCTAAAGCTGGACCTCCCTGCCTCCTCTTGATTCAGAAGCCTCAGTCCTTGCACCTGACCCTGCACACAAGCTACACAGAAATGTCTTCTTTCCTGATGTTCCCCACTGTGAATGGGCTGCTTTGACCGAGCTGGGTGCAGTTACTCCAATTGTTTCTCTCATTCCTAGAATAACTGTGTCAGCTTAGGTCTTCCAAGGAACAAGTGGAACTGAACAGCTGAATGTATGAATACTTCTCACTCCATCTCTATAATGTGAGCTGTATCTTCCCACGCTTTCTCTAAAACCTAGAAAAGCTGTATTCCTTCCAGAAGATCAGGGTTGTCCCAAGCAGTTTTTATAAAAAATATTGTGCTTGCATTTTTTTCAGATGGAGTACAACATGAAACCCAATCCCACAAGAATAACAAGATGTTGTGAAGATTTTCGACACTGAGAATATTCAGATGCAAATCAGTGTGAATTCCTTTCATAAAGGCTCCATCTCCTGATCCAGCCACAAGCAGGAATTGGTCATCTCTGTCCTTCATCTGCCAGGCCACCTCTCCAGCTCTTCCCTTCCTCATTGAGGTCTGGTAACACACCATAGCTTTGCTGACTCTTCAGACATCGATCCTGTCATCAGACTTATGCCAGTGTGGACACATGTGGACTTAATTCCCTGTCATTCCTGTTTGACCAGCAAGATGATCCATCATAAATTGTGAGGACCAATATCCCTCAGCACATCTGTGGTCCCTTGAATCTTCTGGGTCAGGATAGGACGCATCATTGGCTCCTGTTTTTAGGCCAAGATTCATTTTACTTAGACATGGGCAAAAAGACTTTTCTGTCTCCAGGGACTGCTCAGGAGATGCAGCCATTAGGAAAAAAAAACATGGCTTGTGGTATCTCTTAGATATCTGCAGCCAGATGTCTGCATGCACTTGAACAAATAAGACCCTTTCCACTGCAATTGCCTTCTGAGGCTCAAAGGCTCTGCAAATTTCCTGCTCTAGAGGGACTGGAAATAACATCATTCTTCCTGTTGGGGCGTACAACCTTGTGGGAGTGGATCACACAGAGACTAATACTGTTGGGCCATCCACACTGCCCCCAGGTCAGTGAGTTTGGGCAGTTCAGCAGTAGGGCATGTCTATAGACCTGGGACCATATTGCTGTGTGGTGGAAAAATAAAAAGAAAAAAAGAAAGAAAACATAGTTCCTGTTTTGACTGCAGCCTTATGGGAACTGGAGGTACACATCTTTGATAACTCCTATTTAAACCAGCCTAAATTTGGAGAATTTTTGGCCTTTTCGTAGCAGCAGGTAGCACATTCTTTTTAGCTCCTGGTTATGTTCCAGCTTGGGTAACTGTGTTCTGTTGCTCAAAATTCCTCTTGTAGTTTCAATTAGATGCAATCATTTATTTTTCACTTCCTTTTCTGAACTGTTGAGTAATATTCATGTGCATTGTTCAAACAGTTGCTTTCCATCATCACAGAGAAGCTTGCTTTGTCTTGATGGATGATGCAATGTGATCCTTGCACATAGCTTGCATATCTCTCTTCTGAAGCTATGAGTGCTTTGAGATGTTTTTGACAAGGATTCTGTATAAATCTTTACCAATGGGGTGGTATACTGTATAGCAGTCAAAATCCATTCATGTCTAAATAAGAAAGAAAGAAACTGAGACAAGAAGTTAGATCAGTTTAGTTTAGTCTCTGATGAGTTACTCTACAGATAAATCTCTGTGAGTTTCTGTCAATTTGTTAATGTCACTGTTGCCTGGTTTGATAACTTATGTAAAACAGCAATAAAAATCAATATACAACTCAAAGTCTTCTGTCAGACTGATCTCAATGTGAACACTGCATTTTGCCTCATTCAGTAGAACCATTTTTACAGAAGCTCTGTTCAAGTTAGTTATGAACATTACAGACTTACTATAGTCCATATGAAAAACTATTACTCTGCCTTGTAGCAACTTGTAACTATTGAAGCATCTGTGAACTCTTTACAATCAAAATCCAGTGACCCCAGTTAATCTGGGAGACTGATTCAGCAGGGTTCTTTGGCATGTAGGTCCGAAATTGTGATCTTTTGATGGAAATTCACCTGCCCATTTAGATGGTTGTTCACTTTTTTTCATTTTCACTACTGGAGCTGTGGTGGATGCCAGTATCTCTATCAGACTCTGGTAATGGCCTTACTCAAAACCAACAGCTAGATTGGCTTTGCAGTGTTATGCTGAGAATGCCTCTACATCCTTCCTACCTTTGGCCATGTTTCTATGATATTCATTGTTTTTTGCTGGTTGTCACAGGTCAGTTTTTATGAAGGCAGCTGCTGGCCGCAGAAGGACTGCAGGGAAGTGCTTTCTGGGTGTCAGAGCTGTGACAGACCTTTCATACATCATTTCTGATCTGGATAACACATGCAGCTTTCTCCATCCATCCATCCATCCATCCATCCATCCATCCATCCATCCAACCATCCATCACTCCATCCATCATGAACTTTCTTCCAGCTTCTGCAAACACCAATGACTGTATTAGTTTTCTCAGGTGTAAACCTAAGGAGAAGCTAAATACCCAGCCTGTCTTTGTACATATTCATCCTCAGTAGCACCCTTGTGAACAGCAAAAGCATCAGTCCATACTAAGAGAAGCCTTTTGTGATAGTGAGTCATTTAGAAATGTGTTCAAGTACCTGTTTAAGAAGGAAGGATACTTTACCAAGTAAAGACAGAGGTAGAAAATAGTTTGTCTTGCTCTGCAGAACAATAGATGGTCTTGTGCATGATGAAAGCAGACTTCAGCATTTCATTATGCATGCAGCTGTACGAACACATTTCTTGTCCTACACAGCCTGATGGGGAATCAGGGGTTTCCCCAAGACAGTGTAGTGGTAAGCAGAGGATTAGAAACAAAGCCCCTAACACCTGAACTAACAGTTTAGTCTCTTCCTCTGCCCTAGACATTCAAGAGCACACCTGCCCTTCTGAAAGTCAGACTCTACTTTGAGTTTATTGCTGGGCCAAATTCTGAATAGGGAAGAACTAAATACTTAATGCAAGGTAAATAACCTGGAGGTAAATAGCATGTTGAATAAATAATAGACAACGTTCATTTCCTGACATTTGCACCATCGGCACATATTACAAAACATGCAAATGGTCTGGCAAGGGGAAGAATTCTGCAGATACAAATGGAAAACAAACAAGAGATGAAAGGGGAAGAGAGGCAAATAGACTGATGAGATGATGCTCCAGCCTGAGAAACTCTAGCAAGCAGTACTGCCTGCCAAAGAATAAAAGCTTCTGTTAAGACTGAAGTGATTTTCGGGATTTGGAGGAGGCAGGGAATGGGTTGGGGAATGATAGACAAGAAAGTGAAAGGGATTTACATGTGGGTGAGGAACCACTGGAGACCATCTGTCAACTCTGTTTATGGGGACTCTTTGCAACCTGGTAGAGGAGCCAGCTTTTGCTTTGTTCATGATGCAAGTTTGGCAGAGTTTTCCCTCTTCTCTTTTCCTCCTGTTGTATGCAAAAAAGCTGTAGCTGGAATAACAATATAACAAAACTGCCTTTGGGCATGCTAACATTAACTCTTTTCCTTCTTCTCTTCCCTCTTTAAGGACTGTGCCCCTGCTGTTCTACCAAACCTTCGTGGTATATTAAGGTCTATTTGGCTGATATGAGAGAAAAGCAAATGATGAGAGATGGAGAATGATGAGAAGCTGAGTGTGGTCAAGCTTTCTGCTTTTGTAATTTACTCTCTTGCCATTTTCATCTTGGCTTTGACTTTTCATTTTGATATGTCAGCACAAACCCTGACATCAACAGCAGATCCATGCTGAGGTCTCAATGGACATTGCAGGCTTGAGGTTTCAGAGTGTAAACCTCAGGAGGTTATAATTTTCTCTGTAGAAATTCTCCAGCATATTCCATGTTGGGCTCCAGACCTTGGAATTGAGTCTGGTCTTTGTCTTTAGCCCACCAACCCCACTGCTTGTAGAGAGCCAGCTACCAAATAAATGGAGGAGCAAAGATTTTTTCCTCTTTTGTCATTTTCGGTGGTTCCCCTTCTGATTTGATTAGAACAGGAAGTCAAAGGTCATGAGAAAGGGAAAGGAATTGGTTATGCACAAGACAGGAGCAACAGATTTCTCCCTTCTCACCTCAGAGTGGGCCTGGGTTGAGTTGGGAAAGTTTTTTCCCTCACTGTTTTCACATGGATGCACCATAGGTATGCACCAAGGTGGCATCAGGAACTCAGAGAAGCCCTCAAACCTGTGCCATGTTAGACAAACCAGAGCTCCGGTTGTTAAGGTCATGATCTGGAGAGCATTTCTCTATCAGCCCTTCAGTGCTGCCCTGTGACCTTCCTTTGGTCCTGCTTGAAAAGTTGTTTGTGTGGCTGCCAAGTGATTCAGACTGGACCACTAGTTTGGGTTAAAAATAACGACCTCTTTTCTCTACCCCTGTAAGTTTATGACCTGGCTTAGCATCCCAGCCCCACATCCGCACTTGTGTGGGGCTGTGATGATGTTGGTTAGGGGTACAGAATGAGCAGCGAATGGCAGGGGGGATGGCAGCATTGCAAAAGGGAGACTACAGGAGACATGAGCTTGGCTGTGTCCAAGAGGCTGTTGAACACCGAACTCTTCTGTGACTGCTCAGGGAATGAAGGTGAGATTGTTGTGTCCCACACGACAACCTCCAATTCATAGGTCAGTCAGTGCATGTGGCCAGTTCAGTGTGCTCTGAGCAAAGTGCTCTTTGGTAGGTCAAGATGAGTTTTTGTACGGGCCTGTGTTTGGAGATTTTGTGTGTGTATTTTGCCCATAAGAAGAAAAAAAATATCAAACCCACCCTTCCTTATAAACATAATTTGAGGCCTTTGAAAAAGTAACCATTGAAAATTCTTGATTGCCATCCTCAGGCAAATCTTCCTGGAATGGGTAAGAAAATCTGAGAGGCAAGGATAGATGATGTATCTCAACAAGCAAGCCCAGCAGCAAGGTGTCCTGCATGCATCTGAAGGAGGAATATGCAGGAAAATGGTGTGCTTTGGCCCTTCCAGACACATACACACTAGCTTATCCCAGGTTTGGGATCCAGAAGTGACTTCTCACCTACGAGCTTATTTTAAGACTACCTTTCCTCCTCCTCCATGACAGAGGTAGCCAAGCTTGGCTTTTGTCCCACGCACACAGAGAGCATTGGTACTCCCAGTGTCTGCTGCTCTCAACCAGCTAGTTTGACTGGCAGCTTCATCTTAGTACCGAATGCTGAGCACAGGCTGCCTTGTGAAGTTTCCTGCTGTGGATACTTCTCTCTGCAAAGTAATAAAACGCAAATGAGGCGGAGCTGGGCTGAGTTGAATATGCATGGCTGTTCGTTACTCTCATGTGCTACTTAGAGTATAAGTTCTATTCCTGACTTGTTTCTTACTGAATCATCCTCATTTCTCAGCAACAGTGAAGCCTTGTTGCAGTTTGGGCAGGAACAGCTCACAGTACTGCATGACTAGAGGTAATCAGACAGACAGGCAGTTTGCAGCTGCTGGGGAGAGAGGAAATCAAAAAGTAACTTCTTCAGTGAGAGAAAACTAGGAAATTTTTTAGAATTTATGAAGTAGGATTTGGCAGAGATTTTGATAAAAATTTCTGTTCATAAAGTACCTTTGAAATGGAGTGAATCAGTTTATCCTGGTAGAAGGCTATTTTATTAATCCCTCTACTCTGAACAATTTAGTGGGCTTTTACCACTAGCAGATATAGCTCACTCTCTTAGTCAGCTGACTGCAACTAATTTCATGCGGTATTCTTCAGCTATTTACTTAGAACAGATCCTTTCATGCTCTTGCGGATTTCATAATCCTGAATGTATGTGAACAACATACCATCGATGTTATGCACATAGATTACATTCATATTCTGTAGTTACTTTTGCGTCAAAACTCTTATTACTGTCAAAGTGAGAGTCTTAGATACATCTTAGAGTCTTGGCCTAGGCTATGTGGCCACTTGAAGAAGGGCAAAGAGCAGAACCCAACTTTCCTGAGGTCAAGTCTTCCCTCCAGTTTGTTGGACTTGTATCTGACCTGCTTTAGCACAGGGAAAGCCTATGCGGAGTTTCCAACAGTTTTCGTTGCAACATAGTTGAATCTATTGGTCACAAGCTGAAACATATTTCTTGCTAGGGGCAAGAACACAAATTCCTTTTCGCTATAGTCTGAGTACGCCAACCATGCCAAGCTCTGCAACATGGATTCATAAAGACTGGAATCAGGTGGGGAGAACTGCTTGAAGGGCCCAGCTGCTTGTGAGGGGATCAGTCCCACTCTTTGCAGGAAGAACAATATGATTTGCTATCATGTCCCAGTCCTTATTGATCTGTGCTGACTATGCTCTGCTTCTAAGGAAAGGAGACTGGGGGTTTGTCTTTGGAAATGTATCTTCTTGGCATTGCATTGGTCTTTGAAATGTGTTAAATGCAGTCCTCAGCAAAACAGCATGACAAAAGGAGAGGTCTCCATTCGCCCAACCCTGTGTGGCCCTGAGATCCTGAACATTATGACTTCTTCACTGCTCAAGCCAGACATTTAAACCACCCAAAGCCAGTCAATAAATTAAATTCATGGTTGACTTTTCTTCTGCTTATGTATCTTTTAATTCCTGTTTTTAAATAAACAAAAGAGAGCACCAGATGCAAATAACCAACTCCCCTTACTCTTTCCTCCTCCAACCACCAGGTTTGTTCTTTATGTGTCAGTGGATAAAACAGGCTTCATTAAAACATTTATCTCTTTAAGGCTAACAAGACTGTCTTACCATTAGCGGGCAAAATTTATTAGTTTCTATGTAAGATCACTTGGCCCTGCTCACACTGACTTCATAGTGTGATGTAGTAAAGATACCTGACAAAATCTCAAGAAATCAGAGAATTTCTGGAGCTTATTGACAATATTTTCATCAAGCATGTGGTCAATGAAGTGACTAATGGAGATGATCACTTCATCCTACTACACACGTACAAGAAAGAACCAACTGAAGATGTGCAGGTCTGGGCAGCCTTGGTTGCAATAGCCATGAGACTGTGGATTTTAAGTATCTGAGCAGAGTCAGTCACAGCCAAACAACAGGAACGTAAGCCTGGACTTGTGAAGAGCAGATTTATCCTTTCCAGGCACTTGCTTGTTCCCATGGGAAGCTGACTGGAGGACAGAAGAGGCACAGGAGAGCTGACTGACCTTAGAGGACTGCCTCTGCCAAGCATAAGAACGGTCCATTGTAACATACAGAAAGTCAGGATAAGTGTGGAAGAAAAACATCATGGTTGAGACACTTGGTGAGCTACTTGGTGCCTTTTCCCCTCAGGTTTCCCTAGTAAGCTTTATGGCTTGTGTTCCAGCAACCTAAGCCTCCTAGCAGAGCCTGAGAGTGAAGCATTCACTGCAGGAAACTGATTGAGTCATTGCATTTCCAGTGTTACTGAATGGCTGTTTTTGACTGTCTTCAAAAGATGAAGGATACTTGACTGAAAAAGGGAGACATCATGCACATCTTCAAGAAGGGCAGCAAAGGAGGATCTGGGAACTAGAGGTCTGTGATTTTCACCTCAGTCCTTGGAAATATTATAGAGAAAATCCTGCTGGAAGCTATTTCTAAATGCATGAAGGACAAGGAGTTGTTGCGAAGAAAGTGAAGCCAGAATGGCTGTTAGGGTAAACCCTACCTGACCAGACATGTATTGTGACAAAACATCCTGGGACAAAACAACAGATATTGTGAACTGGGGGAGGGCATTGAAGATTATATAGCTTGTCTTTGGCAAAGCCTTTAATCCAGTCTCCCATAGTCTCCCTATCACCAAACTGGACTAAATTATCACATATAGGCTACCTAAGTGGATGAGAAGCTAGATGGAAACACTGACTAGACCTTTAGGCTCAAAGAGTTATGGCACAGCTTCTTCATTAGGGACTTTCTGGGCCACATCTGGAATGCTGTGTCCAGCTTAGGATGTCCTAGTACCGGAAGGGTATTGGCTGGAGTGAGGGTGTTGGATACCATTAGGATGGTCAGGTGATGGAGCACAGGTACACATGGAAAAGGCTAAGAGAGTTGGGTTACTTCAACCTAGGTGGCTCAGGGAAGAGCTTCCTGCTGTCTACATCAGTCTGATCAGTGAATACACAGAAGCCAGGGCCAGACTTTTCTCAGAGATGTGTGGTGACAAGATGAGACAAAATGGGCAGAAGTGGGAACCTGAGAAATCCTGATCAGGAAAAAAAAGAATGAAGACCAGGAAGATAGTCAAATATTAGAAAAGAGTGCCCATATATATTGTGAAATCTCCTTTCTTGAAGGTGCTCGAGTTGCAATAGTACAAGTTCCTAAACTAATTGGACCTGTTTTGAGCAGGGAATTGGAGCTGACATCTGAAAACTCCTTCCAACATAAATTATTATGTGATTCTGTGTCAAGAGACTCAGAATCAGGGTGTCGTTCTGGCTCTGCCTCCTTCTGTGTACTTGGGCATATTACTGGGGACATAAGGGGTGAGTTAGACATCTAGATATTCAGCCTCAGGGTTAGACTTCCTAAGCAACTCAGCTTTTTACTGGTTCCCTAAAAGTATAGCTAGATAACTGAGTAAATAAATATTCTGTTCTACATGGAGCTATAAATCAAAAAGGTTAAGTTCCTTTGTGCTGATTTTGTTGTCGTCATGAGAGTGACACTTCATTAACGTCCATTAAAAACACAAGTCAAATTGCCTGTTAAGACCTCTGATCCTTGCTGAGCAATCAATGAGACAAGGTTACTTCTTATCTGGAGCAGGGAATAAGTAAGTCTTGCACCTTAAGACATCTGCCAGTCTGCCTAGCAAGTTGCACTCCCATGACTACTAGGCATGCTGATCTTGTTTAGTATGGATCTTTCTCAGGTTTTTAAATAAGATTTGCTTTCTTTTTTGAAAGGAGAAAGGAGGAGAAAGAAATAAAAGGTGGAGTGCAGAGGAATGAGCTTTGAAGAAAAATTCTGAGCTCTCGTACCAATTTTATAAATATAAATAGCTTGAGATGATTCTACGAAGCCAGGTTGTTAGCTTATCTTTCCCAAATTCCAGGCCTGGGCCTTAGCTTTTCAGACCTCTTCCTTCCTGCTCTTTTTTCATTTTCCCAACTTTAAATATTCACACAGTTATTATTGTAAAGAAATGTGATTGCATGTAGTTGAATTGCTTAATTCTTGTAATTTTAAAATTCTGATATTATAAAGGCCTCAGCGCAAAAAATAACTTTTTTGTTCTTCAGGCCCCAGATTAGGCTTATAACTCTGATTTTTGTTTCTCACTAAAAGAAAATTGAATTAATATATTGCATAGTATTGTTTACAGTGAGGAATCTTTGCAGCATACCCAGGGTGTGTATATGTGTCATTCTCACTTGTTTCTGTGTAGCACTCTTAAATTTGTCCAAGTGGCCATCAAATGCATATTTATTTTCTCAGGAGTGCCAAAATATTTCCAAGGTGGAGTGAGAAAGAGGGTTTCACAGCTGATGTGTGTTTCCCTCTTGGAATGACATCACCACTTAATTCCTCCAGATATTTTGCTTTTTATACCATTTTGACAGAAAGAGAAAACAATTGCCCTTTACCTTAAGGTGGAGTGTTTTAAAGTGGCTGAAGTCAAAGGGAATAAAAATAATGATGAAAGAAATAAAGCACTGAACTTGTAACTTGTGATATATGATGACATATTAGGTTATAATTTTTGTCTATATTATTCCTAGGAAAGTTGAAATATTCCCAGAAGAAAGAATTTTTCTCATTGATCTTTTTATTATATATACAATTATGAAGTGTTTGTGCCTATGGGTCAGTTTAAAGATGCCGTTTAGGGGTTCAACTTAACTATAAATAAACTCAGTTGTGAAAGGGGAAAAATATGCAATTTCCAACAGAGAAATTGATGACCGTTTCTCATTCTGTATTTCTGCAGTTGGCATATGGCTCTGCAGGCACAGATTTACCTAAGATGAGCGTGAAAATTCATCGCACAGAAAAAGAATGGTACTTAAACATTTAAAAAAAATAGTAACTTTAAGTTTATAAAAGAAAGGCCTCAGGTAGAGCACCAGCAAACATCTGGCCTTTTTAGTAGAATAACTCCAGATGTTCATACTGCAGAATAGACCAGGAATTTCTCTGTGGGCATTTGAGATCTATCCCACTGTATGGAGAAAATTTTGGCTGCACCCCAAATGCCATAAGTGTTCAAAAATATAACCCATGAAGGAGTTTAGGGTTGAGTCTATGGATTAAGGAGAAAAAATGAGAAACAAGCCCTAAACTGACACTTTGCCTCTAGAAGCTCTTGAAAACCTCTCTTAAAGTCAATTTGAAAAGAACTATCTTCACCCCTTCCTAGAATGGCAGTAATTAATCTTTTCTTTCATTTTCAGTAAAAAACCCCTCATTTTCTCCAGTTTTTGGCTTTCGGATGAAATACCAAAATAATCTGAGGGAAGCACGCTGCACAAATATGTTGGTTGAATTCAAAACTGAGTATTTCCATCCAAAAAGAAAAATAAAAATTTGCTTTCCAATAAGTTCTCAGACTCGTTATATCCTTTACTTTTCAAGACTGGAATCAGAATATAAAATAGATATTAGTAGACAGTAAAGGTAGAAGTAGAGAAAAGAGTTCTGAGCAGACAAATTGATGAGAACTCCTAACTTAGAGGAATTAAAACCAGATGGTGAAAATCTTGAAGTAACTGGCAAACCACTCCTTGGCTTGCAGGCAGGAGCAGGTTAACAAGAATAAGAAAACAGCTTGTGGCCTGTGAAGGTCCAATAAAACATGGATACAACCTACATCTCAGAGGAAGAGCAAAACATCCACACAGTTTTTTTGAGGAGTGAATCAACAAATCAGTCAGCATCTGTCCTACTCATTTTCTTGACAAGAGTCCTCATGGCAACAATATCATATAAACTTTTCTTTGGAGTGACTTTGAATCAACTAATCAGAAAAAAGCTTAAAAGAATCAGTGGGAGGAAGGGAAAAAAATGCATACAGCCCAGGATTTAGGTTTGCATTCGAACTGTCTGTATAATGGAATGAACAAGAAAGCGTCCCCAGAAGATTGCTACTTAAGTGATTCTCCAAGATGTTTATAAACCCGTCTACAAAAATCTTCCTTTCTCATAATCGGGAATAGTGTTGGATGCATTCCTTGAGGCACTTGTCATAGTCAGTGGCCTTTACAAATACTTAGTGGTTTTAAATCATAAGTCTGCTCTTATTAATTACAAATGTCCTTCCTTGGCTTTAACTTTTATATTTAATTTAGACTTTTCTTTTCCTGACAGAAGTCTGCTGGAGATGTATAGCTTATTCAATAGGCACAGGTATGCTTCCTGCTGTTGCTCTGCTTTTGGGCCCTTTCATGAGGGTAATAAGCCTTAAGGCCATTCCTTTACATGAGATGGTGATTTCAGGTACTTGATTTGAGACATGTAAAAGGGCTAGATTTTCACACACAAGGAATGAAGCATTTGGAAATAACCAGCTGCTTGCAAATCTTGACTAAAACCTGTAAGAAGCAATCCAGTAATCGTATGTGAATTCCCTTGCAAGCCAACCCCTCCTTGTGAGACATGGCTGCCTACAAAGAGGAAAAATGGGTACAAAACAGGCAGAGGAGTTTAAAAAAGGAATCTAGAAATGGCCAGATAATCTGGCTAAGTCATATTCATCATGCTTTCTTCTAAACCTTTCCCAAAACTTGTGTGAATGCAGTACTCTAAAGTGTATGAAACTAGTATTTCAGCGGCCTGGCTTAGGGCAGTAATCTACCTTACTATTGAGGCTGTTCCTCAGGCAACAGGTAATGTGAAATTACCTCTCCAGTTCTGTCTGTCTTTCCTTTGCCTAAAGGCTTTGTTAAAGATGAACCTGAGAAGGTAAAGGTCCTGGCAAGCATTCTGAGAATACTGTCAATCTCCTCCTGACTTTTGCATTTTCTTTCATTTTGGATTTTTCAGTGAAAATTCCATCCATCAAAGTTGCATTTAAATACTAAAAAAAAATTTTTCTTTTAGAGGAGGTAGTTGGGAGGCTATAAGTTCTTCTAGAGAATTAGTTTATAAAAAAAATCATTTGAGAATTTTCATCAAACTTAAGAAGAATTTTGCCTACTAGAGCAAAAATAATTTTTTTTTCAGTTTTTATGGTTATGATCCAGACAAAATATATATTTTTTTTTTCCTCTGAGGTCTCAGGGATTTCTTCACAGCAAGAAAACAAACATGCAGCTTGTTGTCTCTGATAATCCACTGAGACTTATGGCAGCTTTTCACTGAATCAGCTTCAAGAGAGGATAAGTAGGAATTAGCATGGCATAGAGAGATAGTATCTCATTAACAGAGAATACTCTTGCAAGAGTGTTACAATGCAAAATACCCCACATTTCTACCTGTTATGGTTCTCCGGAAAGAAGAAGCACACCTAGGTCTTATGAATCCCTAGCTAGCTATCCAGGCAATCAAAGCTGTTGTTCAGCAGAATTCTAGAAGCAGCATTTGAAGTGTGAAGGAATGAACATCCCCACTGGTCATGGGCATAAAAACAAGGCTGAGGTGTTTACGGAGCTGCATGCATATTTCTGGGCCTGCCAGACACTCCCTGTGTGTGGGCTATTGTCTGAGTGCGAGTCCTAAATAAATAAGAGCTGACATTCAATAGAAACCTCATATTCCCCAGTGGCACAGGAGGGTGAACTGAGAGGGCCAGATGGCCCAGGGCACTACATGTGCCATGTTCAGGGGGCTTCAAAAAGGCAAAGGTGATGGGATATTTATTGTGGGGGATGCCCTGGTCGTGCTCTGGTGTGCATATGAATGACATCTGCAACCCAAGGCAGGGAAATGATGACTTGCAGCCTTCACAGGAGGATGGTCTGGAACAGTTAGTGCTGAGAGAGAATGCGGGAGCCTCTTTTCTGGTGATAAACCAAGCCAGAATTAAGAGCTGGCGAAGGAAAGAAGGTGGTAGTCTGGGGAAAAGGGGATGGTGCATTTGGGTCAAAGCTCCAAGTCCTGTCCTAGTGTAGCGGAAGGCAGGCAAGCCAGATAATTGTGATTTATTAAAGACAAAGAAAGTGTATTCAAGCTGTTTAAGAACTCCTATACAAAAATATAATATATTCAAGAAGGCATGTCCTTGGAGATTTAATAAGAACACACAAATATGAGAGAAAGGTCAAGTCAACTGCATTTAATATTATGTGGCATGTTTGCATGAATAGCATCTGTGAAAACCTAAGTGAAATACCCTTTCAAAGCTTCTGGCTTCTCATCCATATTGATTTTTTTTTTTTTTATTTTAGATATGTAAAAGATTAGCTGTCCCTATTATGCAGTACAATTCTGTCACCTTACACAGTGAAATAAAAATCCCCACAAGTAAAAAACAAGACAAAGCCCACTCTCTGGCCCATTCTGCCCCCCTAGCCGGAAACCATGTTGGTCACAGAACAGGCAGCCACATGCAAACCTCTATTCTTGCAATATTTCATGACTAATAAATTCTTATAAGCACATTTAGACCCCTGGTCCTGGGATCCCAAGGGTAGGTAAGAAATATCCAGAGAAAAGCATTAAATTCTTGAAGCGTTAAGGCAGAGAGATCTCCTTCCTGCGATCTTATCCAAAGACTGATCTCTCTACTTCTGCATTGTACCACTTCTTGGAACTCGAAGCTGCAAGTGTCACGGCATCTCCTGCTGGGGAGTCAAGCAGGGGGAAACAGTTGTCTCTCCATCTCTGGTTTCATTTGCCTTTCAATACTGCGAGCTGATACCAGAGTCTGGAGTAATAAATGCACTCCAGTAACATGGACCCATGTTAAACATGGGTCCAGCTCTGCAATTCATTCCTCGCAGGACTTGTGCTACAGATATGCTGCAGAAGAAAAGTGCACTAAGAAGATCACATACGAAATGAGGGCCAAAAGTCTGAATCCAAAAAATACATTTTTTTCCCACTGTTACCTGCTTTCCACAAAGTTTGCTGGATTTTATCATGATTAATTCCTGTCATGAAGAAAAATGAAACAGCTGTTCTACAGTCACCTATATCATCTCTCTGCCTCAGGGAAATTGCTTAATAGATTTTTCAGGGAAGAGCCAATTTTTTACATCTCTTTTACGCTGCTGGAGGAAACTAAGAGAGCTTGGGTGGAGGTTCTGGCTCTAATATGAGTAATAGTCTTTAGCTTACTTAAAGTTTCCTCTACCACACATGCTATTTTCCTTCCCTCCCTTCCTTACATCCATGTGTTACAGCACCATACAGCAGCTGTGCTGCACCTCAGGAGAGGCAAGCGATCTCGCAAGGATCAAAAAGCGCACTAGTAGCCAGCCCTTTTCTCCCCAGTGCAGGCTGCTCATAGCCAGCTACTTTCCCTGGTGACTTCTCTCCCTGCTCTGCCTTTCCTAAGCAGGAACTGTCCAGGGAGATGCTCCAAAATGATTTCCATCGAAGGGGACCGTGCCTATGTGCTGAGCGCCATGGCCAACGCAGTTGTCCCTGGAGAGGGCTTTGCTGTAGCCCTCCTTTCAAGATGTGCGCAATTCCTAGGAATGCCAATTGCACTGCATCATAGCCTTGGTTCAATGGGATGGTTTTTAGACAGAGAGGAAAAAACCCAGAGCTAACTGCATTCCATACTGACATGGGCTGTCAAGTCAGCTGTTTTATGGAGCAGGCTGGGATAATAGACTTGTGTTACCCTGAGGTTGGATAGATTTCTGTTTTGCATACTGTGAAGTCTTTTTATTGCTCTCAGTTCAAGGAGGCCATGCATGCTATTTTTAAAGGTTAAACATTATCTGGCTGAACGGAAGAGGGGAAAAAATGATAATAAAAGTAGCAGAATTGAGAGAAAGTCAAAGATTTTTCTTTTAAAGGGCCATTCTCTCTTGTTTTGGAGAAAAGCTAGAGAAATTCTGTCTCAAAATGTTCTTCTAAACCTGGAACCGGTATAGAGATATGTGAGGAAACTCAGCTAAACAGACATATGCCTCCTCAGCTGGCAAGCTAAATAGACAAAAACATGGTCTGAGGGAAACCAGAAGTGGCAAGAAGCAAAGTGATTTCAGAAAGGTCACATGTAGGCCAGTGGCAGAGCTGATTCTCTCTTTAGGGCTCAATGACAGTGTTACTTTGGTGCCCAGTGTTGTCTTTATTTCCAGCCCGTGCAGATCTATTCATATCAGTGTGATTAAACAGGTGGGAAGCATCAGGTCAAGGCTCCTTTTCTGTCTTATCTTTTTGGAGACTACAACAACTTCAATATATCATGAACTATTTCTCTTCCTTTCTTTTGCTCTGTGAAGTTTGCAATTTCTTAAAAGAGTCCTTGCATTTATGAGTGAGTTCTCACTTCTCACAACTGGAGAGAGGGGAGATAATTGGAACCAAATGTTTCATTTGTACTAATAATGAGTGTCATTTTATTTTGTGTCATGCTGTTTCATGCAATAGCACTTCAAAGTGCAGAGAAGAATAGAAGAGAAGAACATCATGAAAGAGCACCGGAGGCCACATAATGAGAACCGATCACAAAAGGAAAAGCGTTCACAATACAAACCTTGACCACAGTGTCACAAGAGGGGAAAATTTTATCCTGCAGGGCTTTGTATTTCAGCAGAGTGCCTGTTCAGGTGCTCACACACCAGAAGACACCGGGAAACTTGATACCTTCAGGGGGCTGGATGAAAAGGCAACAGCCAGACTTAGTCTGCATGAGATGAAATTTTTCCCTCATATGTGGAAAGTCTTGTTAGGATAAACTGTGGCATGGACCAGCCAAGCCACTCGTTTCAGTGCTGACAAAGCTTGGCCTGGCCTTCGGTTGCAGACTTTGCTCCTTCCTTTAAAGTCTCTCAGCACCCACCCTGCAGGGCTTAAGGTCTCTCTTACCTCCCTGTGCTGAAGCATCCCAGATGCCAATACATAGAAAAACCCCTATACTTCAAAAGACCCTTGGAGTTGCCAAGCTGAGATGTCTAAAGATAGGAATGACCCAGGCTCAGTAATGGAGCAGCAGAGTGAACTTGGCTTTAGGCCCCCTAGATTCAGATCAAAAATGTCACAACTGAAAGGCACAAATAACTGGTTGATACAAGCTCGCTCCACTCCTTTAAGCAAACACCACCAGGTCCTTCCCAACACATAGTGCCCTGTGTTGGATGATTTATTATTTGTTTGCCTGCCACTGGCTTAAGGACATGCAGCAGGTGCACATTTCATTTCATGACTACTGGCTGCCTCAATAAAAGTGTGATTTTATGGCTGAAGCTAATCCTGATCAATTTGCCCTGATGGACAGGGTAGGGCAAAGGCCTCATATTGAGAGGCTGGGGAATCCCAGATGGTGGTAGGGACCAATCTTAATTCAACCTCATGCCTTCATTATCACACAAGTTTTAACTACGAATTCTTTTTATTTTTTCTTTTTGGTAGGATTCTCAGTTGATATCATAAATGTGATGTTAGTCAATGTTTTCTTCTGTTTATGTGCTATAAATTTCCCCATGCCCTATCAAAGATCCATAAAGCCTGATACAAAGACTGCAATGCATATTTCCTGTATTTTCTGCTGCTCATGATTCATCACAAAATCTAAGAATATCATGTCTCAGTCTGTGCAAATAAGGGATAGAGAAAGTCTTTATGGACAAAAAGTACAAGATAGATTTAGGTGACTTGTCTGATATGATGGAAGCTGTATTATATGGCTTGCATCTATCCTAAGCATTTGATCGCACTGCACGTGGTCAATACAAATAGTACTGTAGGGTCTTCAATCAGATTTCCATATTGAGGGTAGAGGGAGCAGAGGGAGAGTCCTTTTTATTTCTCTCTTCATAGTGGTTAACTTTAACCATGTAAACTTTAACCATGAGATCCTATTCACGCAACTTGAATTTTCCTCAGCGCACGCTCCAACTACTGAATGCAGTTATGCATGCAGATTGAGAAGCCCATTTGTTGTAATATTCACAACGTTCAGGTTTATCATCTACAGCACATGCACACAGCACTCTTAAAGAGGTGCTGCTCTTACAGTCAGAGGCACTCCTGAGATTTGTAGAATAAAATCTTGGCTCCACAAAAACCAACATCAAAAGCTACTAGGATTTCACTACATAATATAATCCTCTTCTTGGTCCCGACTATCACAGTACTATCAGGCCCCAGATTATCAGAGAAAAAAATCGTCATTAATTGGAGCAGTGCTGGAAAGCAAAACCACTAGTAAAATAACATAACAGAACTTATTTATACAGCTCCCCCAGTGCCAAAGCACCATATAACATAATGAAACACTTACACTAAAAAAGAGCCAGAAGACCTCAAGAAATAAGATTCAAAAATTAAATCTCCAGAATGGCTTAGCCTTGGGGCCAGGCCCCACAGCCACAGATCACATTGCCTGAAACATGCTCAAATGGGATGCTGAAACAGAACTGAAGCACCTCTCATACCCAGAGATGAGCAGGGGCTGGTGCCCTGGAGGTAAAACCGGTGTATGGAGAGGATCTCTGCTCAAGCTGTGTCACATCTTTGTTGCAAGCTCCTGTGTGCAGAGCCAGAAGTGGAGACCTTAGTTGATCTTAGCTGGATCATGGGTAGTGTGTCCCAGCCCTACCTGTGAGTTAGCCAGCATCTTGCGAGGGACAACCTTCTTTCCCTGCTCATGAATGAGCCATACAGAGAAAGTTGTTAATTTTCTACATGCCTAAATGAGGAGATTTATTTAAAAGCATTAGATACCAGAGCTTGCTGATATCAGTTTTATTGCTATCTGAAGGCTTAATGATCAAACTGGGGCTTAATACCTTGTCTCCTCCTCCTAGGCATTCACATGGATCCTAGCACCTTTCTATGACAAAGTTTAATATCTCTTCCAGACAAAATGCCCAAACATACAAGTACTTTTTAAAAAACAAAACAAACGAAAGCAAAATAAAATGAAACAAAACAAAACAAACAAAAAAATCATGCCAGCACAGCACAGATGAAGAGCACATATTTGGGGGATCTGGTGTCTCAGCCCTACTGGCTCTGCCTACTGCCACTCTGAGCGGATGTGTACTGCAGGATCAGGTCCAAAGCCTGTGTGGATCAGTGCTTTCTCTCCATCTTGAGTAGTCTGTTTTCAGGATGGTGAAGAGAAGCATGCACAAGGAAAAGAAGTGTGGGTGCATACAGATTTCCATGAATCGACATGCTGTCATTCCCAAGGCCGTGATTCCATTTTGCTGTACTTCCCCTTGGCCTGAATTTAGAGCATTAACAGAGGTACATCGCTAGTACCACCCCAGCACAACCCTCTCCAGCCAACATATTTCTTTAGGAGTATTCTTTCTTGGCTTAGAAAAATTCTTTTTTTTTTTTTTTTTGTCTTGTTTTGTTTTGAACAAGTGTTTCCCAAAAACATTTCCCAATTGGATCATAAAACAAAAGAAAAAAAAGTATTACACTGAAAAGAATAATCAGTCCCTGCTGTTAAGCTCTTATATTCTGAAAGCAGAGTTAATGAAACAAATATTGTTTAATTAAAGTTCATAATTTAAAGATCAAACCTTCAGATGGGAGTCATCAAATCAGAATAACACGAAGCTATCAAACTCTGGCTGGATCCAGCTGCTGAACCTGCATTCCCAAGAAAGATATTTAGGTTCAGTGTTCTCTTTTTAATAAGAAACTTTGGCTTGACACATGAGAGAAAACCACTCGGCTGTGGAAACTCTTTGTCCTTAACAAGACCAAGAACAGTTGGAGATGATGCCAAGCTCCTCTCCATCACCCCCTCCAGCGGCTTGCAACATCTCCGCCTTCGGAGCGTCGTGATGGACAACAGGCTCTGTTGCAGTCTGGATCAGCTGCCGGGGCTTTGGGCTGGCTTGGCTTTGCCAGATGCCTGGTATGTCAGCACCAACATGCAGTAGCTTTACCTGTGTGCTCCAGCTCCCTCGAGCTGGGCAAAGTCTCTGTAAACCCATCCCAAATAGGCAGGCCCTATGCCAAGCAGACCTTGACGCCAACAGAAATAAAGCACATCCAGGAATCTTTCACAGCCTCACATAGGTAGAGAGTCTGCAGTCTACTATTTACAGACTTCATTTGCCCTTTAAAATCTTTTTTTTGGGGGGGGATTACAAATGTGATTGGCATATGGGTGACACCGTCTGTGTTTGTTTCATCATTTTGGTGCGGCCCGTCGAAAAGCAATGGCATTTTCATTTCCCGTAACAGAGAATGAGCCCTGCTGCACCACTGAGGATAAGTCTGGTAATGTTCTGAGGCAAGAAGATTTTCCTTATAGGATACTTTTCATGAAAAGACATTGGCTGAGATAAATTCAGTGTTTTGTAGCCCTGCACCAGCTTTGTTAATATCAGATAAGATGTGATTATTAAGCTTCTTTGGGGAAGGATTAAGAAATTTAAAAATTGAATGAATAAGTTTAATCCTTTTTTTCCCAAAACAATCAGTTAAAGTAAATTTTGATGTTCTAATTCAAAATAAATTTTGGAAAAATCATTGGCATCCCAGGCAGATAAAAATTCTCTTTTAAAACCATAGTGTCTTTATGTAGGCACTATCTTGTTATGAAGTAATTAAACATCTTATTGACTTGAGAAAAAAAAAAAAAAACCTCTGACATAATTCAGTACTCAAACCTCACTAAAGTTTTTCTTGCACGTGGAGTATAACATTCAGTTACTATGATCCAAACAATAATAATTTGAGAAGTTAGTATATGCCTTTGGAGTGCTGTTTTGCTATTTAAACATGAGATCTTGATTGGTCGGGCAAAAATATTCATTTTTGTATGCAAGTGGTTAGCCAAGTGCCTAGGCAATACTGAAAGAATGAATTGGATGACATAAATAGTAATTTCATATTCAAAGTCTGGATAATATATTTGCTGTTAGTACAGCATATGTGTAACTCATGGTTAGTATAGAATATATGTCACTGAAGAAAAAAACAGTAGCATTTTCTCTTAAAAAAAATATAATAATTGGATCTGAAAGTCTTCAACCAAAACAGAAGTGAAAGTCTCTTTTGGCCAAAGTGTCAAATCTGCATGAATTTTTCCTGTTTCATTATCATTCTGAAGAGAAAAATAAAAATCATAGCTTTATCAAAAGCATTTAGGAAGCTAAAATCTATTTTTTATCAGATAATTTTTTTTTCTGAGTATTAATGAAGAAAATCAGAGTAAAAGTACTTGTACATGCAAGGAAATTGAAAGGAAATAATACTGGTAACCAAAGACAATTTAAACAATCCTGAATTAATATTACTTGTTTCCTGCAATAACAGTCAAGGTATATATGTATAAAAAAGCAAAGAACAAAAACCAAAAACAAACCAACAAAAACAACAACAACCAAACAAATAAATAAAAAAATAAGCAAACTATACCTTCCTCTAGTCCAATCCACATAGTTACATCTCTATTTGTTTTATAACTGTATTATGACAAAATCCTTTCCCGGATACACATATGTCTCCTAGTATGTAAATATAGGGAAAGAACTTTTGCCATCATGGGGCTTGGTGTCCTCAGAGAAAAGCTAAATGCCTCCTGCTCGAAGAAATCAGCAATAATAGCACTGGCACTGAAAGCATGAGAGTTAAAAAAGACAAAGCAAAACGCTAACAGTCATATTTTGGAGCCAGATGTGAAACTAATATTGATATCCATGAGGGACAGAGAGAAATTTCCTGACTTATGGAGCTTAATAATGTCTGAGGATTTTGGTGGGTCTCTGACATGTTACTTGAGAGACAGGTCCAGGAGTTCAAGTTTAGTTACCCAAGGTACAAGTAATCCTGCAGCTGAGTTTAGTTCATAGACCTGTTCTCAAACTTCATCATGGGTTGCAGAATCACAGAATGGTTGAGGTTGAAAGGACCTCTAGAGATCATCTAGTCCAACCCCCCTGCTCAAGCACCTAGAGCATGGGGCACAGGTGGCATCCAGGCAAGTTTGGAAGATCTCCAGAGAAGGAGACTCCACAGCCTCTCTGGGCAGCCTGTGCCAGGGCTCTGGCACCCACACAGGAAAGAAGTTCTTCCTCATACAGAGATTAAACTTCCTATGTTTCAACTTGCAGCCATTACCCCTTGTCCTGTCACTGGCCACCACCGAGAAGAATTTGATCCCATCCTCCCTGTACTCTCCCCTCAGGTACTTGTACATACTGATCAGATCCCCTCTCAGTCTTCTCTTCTCCAGGCTAAACAGAGCCAGCTCACTTAGTCTTTCCTCATAAGACAGATGCTCCAGTCCCTTATCATCTTTGTCACTCTACTCTGGACCTTCTCTAGATTTTCCACACCCTTCTTATACAAGGGAGGACAGAACTGCTTGCTTCCAAAGTGTTATCAGACACTTTTTCAATCATTCCTGAGTATTAGGACAATCTTCTGTTTGGGAGAGAGCTGTGGGGATTGTGTTAAGAAGGCATTGCAGTCATCAAGCAGCTTCCTGACAGGAGTGAGGGGATAAGGGGCAAATTCCTTCAAAATATAGGCCTATGGGTTAGGGCTCTTTATGACTTCTATGCATTACCTGAGGGTTGTCTGGAATGAGGGTTGGACACTTACTTCAAGTTGACTGCTTTTCCTTTGACAGCTGACGAGTTGAGGCACTCATTCAACAGCCAATGAAATCATTTTTCTTGCTTCCCAAGTTGATTTTTTTCCTTTAGATGCGGGCTTTATAGAGAGATTAGAAAGCTTAAATCCAAATTCTGACCTTTATAATGATACAGCTCTCTGAACTCATGGAAAGTTGCACTTAACATATTTGAGGCTTTGACCTAGAGCTCTTATTCATTCACTTCCAAAAGAGGCCAAAACTGAGCCAACCACATGTCCCACAGGAAAGAGAGGAACGCTGCCTGTTCTTTGAGAACATGTTGAACGTTGCAGATACAGCAGTGCCATGTCGGGTTCATGGCATTCAAGAACAGTAATTGCAGCCTGGAGGGACTTCATGCATTCTCAGCTGGTGCAAGGCTCCCAGGTGATCTGCGTTGCAAGCTCCATGCTGAAATGAGTCAGGAAGAACAACAGAGGCTGGTGGGTCACCCTGGGACACAACTGCATGCCCAGTGCCTACTCACTTTTCCCTCAGGGACGTCCATTGTCATGCCCTATCCGGGAACCACTCCCAGACCCCTTCAGGCCCCTTGGCTCTCTGAGGGATGTGGCATATGTTTTCCAGTTTTGGGCATAAGAAAATTTCATGATGTAGCACAGGAGGGTCAGGATGGCCATCCCTCGCAGGCTGTAAACTGTCCTTTGAGGCTTTGGGCCTGTTCTTTATCTGGCACAAAGGCAGTAGAGCCTTGGGGATTTGATTAGAGCATCAACAGATGGTCCCCAAATTTAATGCATGAGCTTTGGGTTAGAACTGACTGGATTGCTTGCAGCCAGCCATGTGATGAAAATGAAATTCCTCTTTTTATTTATTTATTTTTCTTTTTTTTTTTCTGGAGAACTTGCAAATAGCCATATTTCTACAGAAATTTCTTTGTTACTGAAATTAGTTCTACAAATAGCTTGGTGGAGGTGGGGAACCCAAGTCACACCAGCTTCATGAATAGAACTTGTTAAAGCTCTTCAAATATCAGGTCAGGAGAAGTGATGGCTTATTTCTTGTTGATATTAACTTTGTCCATTAAAACAACAACATTTTCCCAGAGAAAAATTGGAGACATTCCAGATGTGATCAGTAAGAGTGCTACCTTCATTACAAGGTAAATATTGCTCATTCCACTGATTGTAGAAAGACAAAGGGACTGCTCCCAACTTTGACCATGGTTTCTTAAACTCTTTATCCAATAATTCAATAAATCCAAATAAGAAATAAAATAAAGAGAAATAAAATGATCTTTGCCCACTTGGTGGACTCTCATGAAGGAATATTGCCTTTCTAGAGTGAGTGATGCATTTCTAGTGTGTGATATATGCCTTAGATATCTGTTAAGCAACCTGTGGGAGGTGGCAGGTAAACACATTTATAACAGTCTGGCTAGTTTGTGCAGCCTAGCCAAGGAGTCACATCTGTCTCCGTCTAACGACCGTGTGCATCAGCCCCATGTGGAGTGGCTCACTGCCAGGGATGCTGTTAGCAAGCACCACATCAAACTTCATCGCCTCCCTTCTTCTCTGGCCAGTGGTTACTGTTGCAAGCGACTCCTGGTACAAGCCACACAGATCAAATCAGATCCCAATATATACTGTGAAGAGTTTTAGAGGATTCTCACCTTGGTTTCCCTTTCCTACCTCAGTAGTATTTTTTCAGAAGAGCTGCTTCTGCATATATTGCACAGGACATTTCAAGTCAGTTTGCGGTATGATAAGAGGGAAAAGATTTCTAGACATAGCGAAATGTCAGAGACTCAATGTATGTCAAACCAATAAATGCAGGCTGATCCACAAAACCACCCTAAAGAAACCATCATTTTATAAGTTATTACTACTCACACAATCCCAGAGGAGCCTGGGAAAATGAAAGATGATTAAGAGGAAACTGAGCTCTCTCTTCATGGAGTCTCATCATTTGCAGGTGCAGTGAAAGAACAAGGACCGTACAGCACCCCAAGTTAGACATTTGGACCCTTTCCTCCTTCCCACTTCTACTTATCATATAGCAGCACCGGCCCTTTCCTGGGGGATTTGAGACAAAGAGAGTTGCATGGACTGCAACATGCTGATAACACCAGCAAAGAGATTAAGTTCTCGTAAAAGACAGATTGTGTACAATTACTTGTGTGTGAGAATCATGCAGGGATCCCAATCAAGGGCAGAGAGCATTATGGATAGTGAAAACCCAAAGGGAAGACATGGAGTCCTTGTTCATCTCACTGTGTTTACGGGAAGGCGAAGAACAAGTGATCAAAGACATTTAAGGATCTACTCAACACTAGGGTAGGAACTGAGAGACAAATGTCAAAAGATTTCCTAAAAGACTGTTCTGAGGAAGTTTGGAAAGTCATTTTGAGTATGTGATAAATTTGAGGTACTATTACTCTAAAACCGCAGAGACTGTGATAAAACTTTTTTCAAAAACAAGTAAAAGTACCTTGCCACTTCTGTAGATATAATTAGTTGTCTTTTGCCTCTGTAAATACCTATATATTTTTGAAATAAGGCTGCTTTTTCATTTCTTGAAATAGAATTTGAAGTCAAAATGATTTATGAGCATAAACACCATGCTCAGTTTTAGGGGTTAGATTATTATAGAAGGGAGGGCTTCATATTAAACGTATCTCTTCAGTTTTCAGGCCAGTGATAAATAGGGATTCATCTTTCTTGCATCTCTGCTGTTACTGTGTCATATGAACAAACTATTTCTAATCAATACATAGTTTCTAATAGTCTATCAAGACTATGCAATCAGCAATGTAAATTTTCATCAGCAAGGCTATCAATCAGATATGATATGACATAGACCTGTGCCCTGGGATAAGCTTTCTTTATTGCAGCCTTTGGTGTTGAATTGTCTGGGAACTAGTAATGTCCCATGCTGTTTTTCCTTCTGCCTTCCCAATCCTCAAATCTTTCTAATAAAGAGGAAAAATGTTTCAGTTAAAAAAGAAGGACAAATAGATGGAAAGAATACATCTACATTTGACATAAAATAAATTCTTGGCTAGATTTGTGTTGAAGAAAAAAAATATCAAGGTTAATTGAGAGATACAATTTATCATTGATGATGTTTCCAGTATTGGGAGTGGCTGGAACATGAGTAAGTGTTTTCAAAGCTGTTTTGCCTCATACCGTTGGTGGCGCCTGCAAAGATTATGCATATATGAGTTTTCATTTCTCTGGAACTGCAGCTGGCTCTGACACTGGAACAGCAAACTGAGGAGGGCAGGCCTGGGGGGATGCTGGGTGCCTGGAGCTGCAAGGGTCCCTCTTTGCTTGCAGAGGCAAGGGGGGATACCTTTCTCTACATCCTCTGTTTTCCAGTGAACGCTGCTTCTCTTAGCAGAAAAGGCCAAATGCAGGGAGAGAAGGGGAGGGGAAGTAGCAACCAGTGCAAGCAGATGTCTTTGGAGCCAAATGAGCTGCAAAGCAGTCAGGCACAGAATGTTCTTTCTGAAAAGGGCCTCTGCAAAATTCCTGACAAAATCCTTACCGTTTGGTAAATCCCCAAGTGGAGTATCAAGTCTGCTGCTCCAGCTTGGAACGAGAAATACCCTGCTTAACTAATACCAATAATACTAAAAAGCTGCCTCGGGATAGCGTAATCGCCCTCCGTCTCTGTGTGAGAGCGCAGCGGCCAGGAGGAACGTCGGTGTGGAGGCATGGGGAGACGTCACTCGTCAAACAAGGCCCTGCTTTTTTTCTTGGCTTTTGGTGCCTTTCCCGGCTGCCAAGCTCCGAAGCGAGACCCAGAGCTCGCAGTCACACCAGGGAGAGCTGGAGCAGCATGGGGAGCTGCCGCACAGCAGCCAGGTGCCCTCTGCATTAGTGGGAGAGGTTTTATTAATTACGCCTATAAATATGTTTACTATCCTGATTAAAAATTGCCGCACAGGCCGAAAGCTGGCTCTCCAGGACATTTGGGAAGGGCGTTTTTTCCCCACTTTTTAATCATTGTTTGGGTATCTGAGCTCTTGAAAGCTGTGGAATGGAGTTTGCTCCCCCAGCATCTCTGGGGTCCAGTGTGGTATTTGGCTGGGCCAGGAGAACCTCAGTGTGACAAGGAAAGAGGCAGGATGGGAGCGGAAAGCTTTGCAGGATGCTATAGTCCTCCTGAAACCAGTGGTCCCACCTCCCACGTGGAGGATGCAAGCCTCTTCTGTGTCTTAAGACTCGTTTCCCTGGCTCTGCCTATAAACCAGCATCGGGGGCTATTAAAACCTCTATTTCTGATTAAGAAGTGGCCTTCTGAGCAAAAGCTTTGAGGAGATCTCCAGCTGGTGCCAGGGACAGCTCGCCTGCGGGAACAAGTGTGGATCTGGGTGGTTCAGCTTTGTGTGGGAGTTGCCCAAGGCACCTGTAAGCAAGCTCTGTCCCTGTGTTCAGAGGGTTAAGAGCTGGGCCTGGATGCAATACCAGAGGATGCAAAGAAATGCACGACCAAGTAGGAGAGGGAGGAAGGGGCAAGAGCCTGCAGAGGAGTTCACATGCAACAGCATGGACAGGCCACAGCAGGACAGGAGGAATTTGCTCGGTCTTCCAAAATACCGCCATGGGAGACCAGGCTGCAGTGGTGCTAGAGCTGGTGCTAGACTTTGATTTGGGGTCAGTATGACAGTCTTATACTTCACATCAGTAGAACTTACCTCCCCTCCAGGCTAGTGACACCTCATCTAAACTTGTTTTGGTGCAGAGTAAAACAGACAACATGAAACCACAAATGTGGTGACCATGGACCTGGTTGCTCCGCGCTGCAATGTATGAGGAAAGCAAGGATAGCATTTTTTGGAGAGCAAGGATATTTTGAGCAGTGTGTCAGAGGAGCACTGCTGTTAACTGTCACAGCTATTGCTCTCAGCACTCCATGCCTCAGT
>JAYECN011272739.1:0-29764 GCA_035222435.1 Microcambeva ribeirae | reverse complement strand
AAATAAAACAGCAATTGGAAATCTCTTTATTTTTCAGAATTCCTTTAATTATTTGAAATGTTAGAATAGTCTATTTACAGTGTTTTTTTTTTTGTTTTGTTTTGTTTTGTTTTCAGAGTAAAGGAATCATGTGAAGAGCTGGAAGTGGTTAGAGGAAATAAAAATAAAAAGTGAGGTGGCATAACCTGATCAGAATGAGGTTGAACACAATTCTTCAGTGGCAACCCGAGAGTAATACATGAAAAGAGAGAAAAAAAGAAAAGGGGAGGGGTGGAGTCTGAATTAAAAATTAAACCACTTCTAACTTGTAAATAACTTTTGAAGAGGGGAAAAAATCATCAGGAAAGAAGAAATACACAGTAACAGGTGATTCAGCACTATTTTGCAAGGAGCAATGTTATCTTGATGAAAAAACAGTTTTGCTGATTAGTGACAAGACTTTGACACTTCTGAAGCCAGTACTTTGCAGAGGAAGCCACGATTAAATTTAACTGTGGCAGGGCCTCCACATGAATTGCATTTTCTGGATGGTTACTGGTCATTTTGCACAACCCCCCTTTCTCCACTGCAAAGGGCTAGTGCCTATTTACAGGTTGTTAGTTCCTGCCTGGCTTATTTGAAAAGAACATGCCCAAACAAGCAAACTGCTGCGAACTTCTTTGCTTTGGGGAGGGGGGCCATAAAATCCGTGCTGTTCACTGGCTTCATGTTCCTGAGGGGTGATATTACATTACTAGGAAAACGCAGGGGAACATCACACAAGAGCAATGACCTCCTGAATGGAAAACTGCTGTGGGATCCATTAAAAACAAAAAAAAAATCAAAATCAAAAATCAAAAACAAACAAACAAAAAAAAAATGCAGTGCAAAACTGCATGTTTTAAGTTAATTATCTGCCAAATGTTCACCTTAGTCTGCTGATGAGGGGCATTCAGAACATAACTACAACCTTGATTGGTTTGCCTTTTTCCTGTTTGCAGGTCACAGTAAGCAACAACACATTTTTATAATAATTATCCGTAATTAGTAAAGTGAATGGGATTTTGAGTGTGACTTTTACATTCGTCTGTTACAGTTGTCTATTTTCATACACCTATTTGCGGGGTTTAGTTGCTGTGAAAAGGAAATATAATTAGTGCTATTTTCACCGACAGAAAGGGGAAATGGTCTTATTACAGAAATGCCAAATACACATAACTTCCAGGTGGAAAACCTGGAAAACCCCATTCCCTGCTTAGCGGAGGGGCTTGCCGTCTGCCAGCCCATGTGATGACAGGGCATCTCTTCCCCACGCTGGGCTCGGCTTCCGCTGGAGGAAATAATTTTCCACTTTTAGCCAGATGCCTGAGCGCTGCTCCAAGATGGATTTGAACAGCCTGGAGCGAAGAGGGAGGGAGGGGCCTGGCCGCTCTCAGAGGCTCCGTGTGCAAGGCCAGAGCAGGGAGAGAAAAAGACATCAAAGCGCTGCTCTTGAAAAGTGCTGAACGCTTCCTACAAGGCATTCAATGCCGCTGATTTACTGGTCTGCCTGTATGGGCAGTTACGCATCCACTATGTTATGATACGTTTTCGGAGCTGATATTAATTCACAGGCATATTAAATTTGCGTGATCTGCAATATTTCTAATATTTGCCGTCTTTTAAATTTCCGAAAGGGAAACTGAGGCTCTGTAAGAACAAAGGCTCGATATATAAAAAAAAAGAAAGTCCAAAGATCAGCGCTTCTGTGCACTTTGGGGCATTCAATAAAAAGCCTGTCCCAAAGTAATGTGCTCACTGTTACTAATGGCTGATGTACACAGGGTTCTCCTGTGAGCCAGGAGCAGCCTCCTCTGCATAGTCCTCAGCCACAGCTTTTCTCTTTCTTTAAAATACAACTGTTGCATATAAAAATGAAGTACGATTGAAAAGAGTGATTTTGACCTACATATGTTTAGCATTTGCCAATACCTAAAACGTGTGGAGAGTCAGCTGGACGAAGGCCATAAAATCCTTTCTCATGAAAAGACATAGAAAGGCATTTAAATACCAAGCCAAAAAAAAAAAAAAAAAGCTTGACAAAAATCTTTTCAAACAGCTTTTCCTATGTTTTATTTAATTATTTTTTGCTGAACTTGGATTGTTTCCATATAAAGTTGTAAAGATTCTAACCTGAGTGGAAGTGTTAAAATGCTTTTATTGCAAACTTGTTCTATATAAAGGTGTTATATTTTCCACTAATTATAGGAAATTCTGCCTCTGTAAACACAAGGATATGATTAGCTGATGCGAAAGATATAATGCAAGCAAACGGACACCTTAATAATTCCCCCAAGATGGGCTTAACATGGATATTACTTAATACTGTCCACATGCAAATCAGCTTTCCTTTGCCCTTGTCTCATATTTGGACATTTTTCTAGGTTTTAGATTAACTTATGCATGTTTCAGAGTCTCGCCTTTTATTATGTGCAAGCAACTTAAACTTTCTCTGAGGTCTTGCCTGGACAAATGCGTCCCTGTGTCTTCCACCGTTACGCAGCCGCAGTGTGAGCAGTTACTGTCGTGCTCTGGCCCAGAGGTGGCTGTTGACACCATAAATCCTTTGCATGGAGGCTCTTTGGAAAAGGAGCTTTATGCCCATGTCCATTGTAGAGCTGAGATTTGAAACCTCTACTATTATGAATCACATTTCCTTATTAACCAAACCAATATAATCCCGATGGGATTACAGGTGTAGCCTTTATTCACCATGAAATCTAACAGATAAATCGCATTATTTAATGTAAACTGGAATGGGATGCTATCAAATAGCCATAGGAAACATTTATAGTCTATGTCTTGATTCATCACTTCTGAAGTTAAAATTTTGGGCTGATTTTAATGAGGTCCTTGGATGGAGATTTCCTTCGCAAAGAAGAAAAAACAGAAGTTTTAAGTTATATAGAAAAACAGCAGGAAAAAGTTTGTTCCTTATTATATTTTGCAGCACAGAAAATATTTCACTTCATAATTAATTAATGAGGATGAGAGGCATTTTCTACACGGTATCATATATGTCACAGACAACTGTTGTTTTGCAAAGCAGTTACATTAGTTCAGTGTGCTTATAGTTCTAGCCTTTATTCCACCATAAAAAAAAAAAAGTAGTCACAAAGTCTTTCATATTGTTTTCAGATAATAACACTTCCAAACAATTTAGCAAGATCAATTGTCCTTCTGAAGAATTTGAATAAAACTGTGATTCAATAACTGAATATTTGCATCATTTAACTTTGCCTCCTGCTAAATTATACTGCTGCCTATAGACCATTACCCTTGTAAACAGAGTTAAGGCCTCTCTTGCTGCATTTCTCATAGAAATCTCAGAAAGGCTCTAGCTCTTTGTATGGTTGCACTGCCTGCAAAGATGAGTGTTGCTTTGCAGATATCTGGAGGAAGTGAGTTAACAGGAAATGGCAAGTTTGTTGTTGGCTTAAGTTGTCATTAGGGCAATTAGCTGATTATCAGGGCTCCGGGGCTGCAAACAGAGTTGTTAAAAGCAAATCCCATTGGATCCATGTGGCTCCCAAAAAGGCTCTAGACAGGTCTAAAATTCAAATAGTAAGAAATCAGCTGGAAGATTGGGGTGAATGTATGACTTGTGTTTCCATTTTACATTAGTATAGAAGTCCCACACTGTGTAAAGAGTGATGATTTTAAGGTAACTAACTGACTAATATACCATTTTTAATACTGAGGTATTTGAGAAGAAATAATTAGATTAAATTAATGATTCCTGAAAGAAGTTTGTTGCTACACATCTTCAGGAAATTAAACAAGCTCCTTTACAGGAAAGTGAGCAGTTTCTAGTACACATGCAGAGGTTACCACAAAGCATTTCTGGTACCAACAAATGACAGACATGAGATATTCTAATAATTAGCTTTTTTTATTTTTTTTTCCTGTCTTTGCAGCATCATCTATGTACAGTCATAATTTCTGTTTCTTGCTCTTTTCTTTTTTTTCCTTTTATCTACCTTTCAATCAACCATACTTTTCATTGGAAAGTACATAGCGATTGTGAAGAATTAATATTTTTAACATTTTTTTTTTTAGTGGGAATGAATGTATTCTGAATAACTGTAGGCTGTCTGTTAGTTTTTGCTCTTTCTGCTATAATTGAAGATACACAGTGTAGATCACGCAGAGATGCATAATTTTGAAGAGACTATGATTTTGTATAGATTATCAGGTAATCATTGAAAGTAATGCAACACAAAGAATAAAGCATCATTGAGAATTCAGGTAGAAGAAACCTGCAGACTCATTTGTGGTTTGAATGAAGCAATTATCAGGAGCCTGTAGGTTTAGATGACAGTCTGTTTTTCACATATGGTAATTTTGATTTTTTTTTTTCTTTTTTTTTTTCTTCCGTGAATCTACATAAGAGCTGTTCTGAGGCAAAGGAATTCTCTGACACTAAGAACATTTTGGGATGTGGCTTTAAGACGTGGCTAGGAGGATCACAGCGTGGTCGTGATGCTGTGCA
Source organism: Microcambeva ribeirae (assembly GCA_035222435.1). NCBI lineage: Eukaryota > Metazoa > Chordata > Actinopteri > Siluriformes > Trichomycteridae > Microcambeva > Microcambeva ribeirae. Next base: position 25,254 of record JAYECN011272739.1, on the reverse strand, counting down.
GAGCACCTGCATCCTTGTAGCCACATCCCCGCGCGGTCACCTCCTGCCTCCAGCCCTCGGGTCAGCTTGCCGCTGAGCGCAGGCACCCGCGCTGGTGCCTATGGCACACGCCACGGCACCTGTTCACGACAGTGCTACAGCTCCAGCCACGCACAGTCAACAACCCAAACCCGACCAAACTGCCCATTTGGTCAAATTTTATCCTTAATAGTCTCCAGGTGTTTTTATTTATTTATTCATTTATTTATTTTCTGCTCAGAGTGAGTTGTGGTGAGATAAAGAAGCACTCGGATATGAGGGGAGTAAATCAAAATGAATAAATAAATGAATAAATAAATAAATACATTTAGATACATATTGTCAAATTCTTCTTTTTTTTTTCATGAAAAGTCAAGCTGTTAAAGTAATTTATTTAAACTGACTGAATAGGAATCTTGGCAAGGTAGGCTAGGGCGGATTTCTTTGTAGAAAAGCTGTTCTGACATTCGAATTGGAACTAATACACCAGAAAGTGAATTACAGTGTTTTCATAATTCTCATTAGACAACTCAGATATAATGGGGAGGTAGCTAAAGGACACTTGCTAATGATCAGCGGATCATCCATCAGATTCACATCCTCTCAACTCAAATGCGTATTTCTCAAAAATAAAGTTTGGATTATTCGGAATAAATCAGTAAATTAAATCTCACAATAAAACAGAAATGAAAAATTGTGATTTAATCAGTGAATGCAATTAACATAACGGTGTACTTCCATAGCATGCTTAAAAAAAAAAAAAAAAAGTATGAAATAGGCCACATAAAACTTTTTGTTGATTAAGTGGTTGTTGAACTGCTCATTAGTTTTAAAACAGGAATAACAAGTTTCCTTGTCTTTGTAAAAGGTGGCGGACTTAAGGGGGTTAGTGATATAGAAGATACTACACTAAATATACACTAAAATAAACGATTGTCTTCCTCTCTCTGCTTGCCTGTTCCAGAGTGTGATGCATGGTAAGTAAAAAGATGTACAGAGTCTTTAAGGAGCATGTGGAATTCATTGCTGCAAGAGGCTGCTGTAAAGTGGTTAGATTTAAAAGAGGGTTATTTTACAAGCAACAACACTGAGTTAAGCTGTATGGAGCATGGGAGTAATGTTATTCACAAGGCCCCTGAGCCTGTCTCGGCGTTTTCAGCTGTGATAGCAGAGCATCTTGTGCAGTGGAGAGGAGCCAACGAGCATGGAGTTGTGACACACCAAAAAGCGATCAAAATGGCAAAGAAGGGACACGAAGAACCAAGAAGTATGAAGATGGTGTAAAGAAATTACAACTGGCTGAAATGCAGGCGGGCTGTCTGTGTACATCCCTTCCCTCTGTGTTTGCTCACTGGCTGCCTCGGAGCTGTAAAGGCATCAGGCCAACTGGAAAGGGAGCCCAGGAGCTGCGGTGGACGCCAGCCTGCCTCAGTCCTGCCATGGTGACTCAGCTTTGGCCTGGGAAAGTTTTACTGATACAGCGTAATATTTTATAAATGTTTCTTGTCGTGTGCTTTTTTGAATTAGCTGACTTTCTGTTGCAAAAAACGAGGGGTAAGTGGTGGCTTGAGGACGGGGATGTGGGAGGGTTCCCTGGAAGAAGATACCACGAGGAAACCGCGTGGGGCCCAACAGCAGCAAAACCCACCTCTGAAAGCCTCCTCAGGGAGCCCGGCTCCCTCTCCTCTGGGGAATGTCCGCCTGCACTTTTCCCAGCCCCCAGCCTCCTCGCTCCAACCCTTTGGGCTGCAAGTCTCCATTCTGGCCCTTTCTCAGCCCAAAACCTCATCCTTCATCTGTTCGTTTGCCCGTACACTATAGCTTTACACGCTCAGGGAGTGCATACAGGGGAGGTGAGGAGCAAAACCGAAGTCTGGGGAAGGAACCAGACAAAATCTCAAATGGAAGAGATAAATAAGTAAATAAGAACTTCAGATTTAGCAGTAAGAACCAAGGAGAGTCAGAGAAGAGATTTTAAGTGTAGGATGCTGTGTGTAAAGAGTGGGTATTTAAATTATAAACAATCTTTTTATTGTGTTTTATTGCAAAAACATCTGTAATTGTTTTTAGCAAGGAAGCAAGCTGCTCCAAGTCAAATTATGAATTGCTGGCTAAAGAATTGCAGCATTTTCCATGCGGCACATCTTAGCACAAGGTTAAGCAGAAAAATCTAATAACCAAACATGCTAATTAGGAATATGCTAATGTTCCTTCATCCTGAAAAATAATGTTGTAAACCCTGCCTCACTGAATATATTTACTTAGGGAAATACAGCTTCAAAAAGTACAGTTGTCTTTTTAACTTATCTAAATCAACCCACTAATGTTTAAGACTTGCCCATATCAAGACTTGCTCAGATATATTATTATGAAAAATATGGTAATAAAGTGGTTTGATATACATTATCAAGTAAACACATCTATTTTTAGAAGGAAAAGCCTGGGATCGTCTTAAAACTAAATTCTTTTTGGAACAAGAAGCAAGTTTTACACGCTCACATTGCTTATAAGGAGGCAGCAGGGAGACAGCAGGTTAAAAATTCATATGGATAAAATTGCATATGCTGTATTCCCACTTACAAAAAAAAAAAGAGCTATTTTAATGTTTTGACATATGGAGTTATTGTAGCTCACTGAACAAAAAAACCCTCCGCACTGTGTTAGATACCAGACCTCTCCTCCTATGACGTAATGCAAGGAAACATACATACACAGTACAGTTATTTTAAATATAAAGTTCAGCGAACTTTATTGTAGCTTAGATGGAAACAGAACGTTTGAGAAGCTTTGTATGTTTCAAAGTTTTGTGACTGATGGAAAAGCCCGATTTACTGTGAGCCTTTTTGCAACTGGGGGTTTTGCAGAAACTGGCAGAGACAGAAAAGAGTGAAAATGCAGAATTGCAATGTAAAAATATAGGCAAATTCTTTGTGATCTTCTATAGAACTGATGTGTATGCCTCATAACAGCAACTTCACTCCATTCTTTTCCTGTCCTTAACTAGGAACAGATCCAGATGTTGCAAGAATGTCACCACAGGGAAGCAGGAAAAGGAAGAGTGAGCGAAGCAGAAAGTGTGCGAGATCAGAGTATACTGGGTCAAAGTGCTGAGTTATATTAGGGAGTTAGATTAGGGAGTTAGTGAGATGAGTTCCAACGGGTTGGTTAAGCCTTTTCTTGGAAGACTCTTACTCTTTCAATGTGTTTCCTTGAAACAGCCAATCTATCTGTTAACATAAAATACTTCTGAATGGTTTTACTTTGCAAGGGCAAAGGCTGAGGTCCTGAGTCAGAATTCAGTTTGGAATTCTGTACATTGATCTCACGGCCAGTATATTCTGATTTATTAAGAAATTTCTCAAGAGTGGACATGACATCTATTCTGTCTTGAGAGGTTGGTGGAGTTAAGCATTAAGGGCAGTAACTTTTATATCAGGCTCGTTTTCAAATATTGGGAACCATAATATGGAATTTAATCTTGGCCTTTAAATATACACACCCCTCCTTTTGCATCTAGACGCCTCAGAAACACCTCCTCTATCTACAAGGCAAAGCCTATTTTGCTGGGATTTTTACCATTCATGCCAGTTCTTGGCTGTAATGGTGCAAAGACATAGCTGAACTCTACGTAGCAGATTTTGGCTAGGGGCTCTGTGCTGTTTCTGTTCCATATACTGCTACTTTTTTTTTTTTTTTTTTCTTTTTTTTAATCCTAAACACTACTACATTTAATATGCAGATGTAAAATAAAAATCCTCTTTGCTAGAGATGAGCTGATATTATAGAACTTCAAATTGTCCCAAGATGTTTCATTCCAGAGGTGAGTATCTTAACACATACAAGGGTGCTAACATATGGCACATTGCACTTGGTTGGGAATAGTGCCCTTGACACCGTACACGTGTTCACACAAAGCATGCAGTAGCAGAAACCTTCTATCGCCCTTCATCTGGAGAATTTTCTCTCTGAGTTCTTCAAATCTGTGAGCATCTCCTGTGGCCCAGAAATTGCTTTATTTGCTAAATCCCATGATCCTCTGTCAGTCCTTAAATTTTATAGATCACTTATTTTCATAATTCTTCAACAAGATGGATTCAGATATGGTTGTTTTATGCCTTCAACATACTCTTCTGTAAGATAGCTATAAACTCCTTTGAGTCGTATATTTTGCAATTATATCTTGTTTGTTTTGCAAAAGCCTCTTTTACAACAGGCTTTTTTCCCCTACTGATAACAGTGGCTCTATTCTTGCTTAGTCCATAGCTCTTGTCAGTAGCTTTTCAAGGGATCATATACACTAGGAGATAAACAAGTAAAGACAAATCAATCCAAACAAATTAAAAACACAACTGCAGTTGTAGAGCAACAGACATCAGTCAGTCTTGCATAAAAGCAACCGGCTTCAGTTCTTCTTGCAGAGTTTATAATTCATTATAAAGAAATGTCTAGTGGAAAGTATTCTTATTTTAACCGCAACAGCCCGGTGGCTGAATTAAGTGCAGAGGAATAAGAAAATATTTTTTTTAGATGACATCATCAGCATTTATTATTTGAAGTTATCATCTTCCACTCTATCATTGAATCATGAAAGTTTTTCACAAAAATACCGTATAGTTGACTACTATGTGTGCAAGCAAAATCAATTCCCATAGTCTCAATGCAGACTATTTTATGACATTTGAATTTTTCTTTCCCCAAAGTGTATTCTTATTTATTTTCCCCTTCCTCATCATTTTCTGTTAATTCAGACCATTTTCTTTCATTTTTGTTTTTCTCCTTTCCCTTGTGAATTCTCTTCTTTCATTAGAGAATTTTTTTTCCCTCCATCACAGGATACTGCATTTCCTTTATATATATTTATATTTTCTTGTGCTTTTCCATTACTATTTTCCTCTTGTTTTCCTGTCTTCTGATCACTTCTCATTAAACTGCTTTTTCACAACATGACAACCTCTCTGTAACTCTCCAGAAGAACACATCTTGTTACATAATCCAACCCTGATTACCACTTCATCAGAATTGACCATGATCTGAATAATGTATTTTGTGCCAATCATAAGTAATTACTTAATGAGAATTTGGGTCTGCTGTACCCCCTGTATCCCTAAAAAAAAAAAAAAAAAAAAAAAACAGTAGAAAGAATGTTGCAGTTCATACCCACTCTTAGGTGATAAGAACATTCTTATAGCAGATAATGGTGATGGCCTTTCCCTATTGACTTTACAGGAACTTTGTGTTGGATAGTGTGCCAATGTCCATGCTAGGGCACTAAATGACATCAGTGTCAGAGAACACGCCCTCGTGATGCTTAATGTGCTAGAAGAGATGGAGTCTGTCAGTAAAAGTCTCCACAGACACAGCACACTGACAGAATACTGCAGAGCCTCCTGGAGATATGCAGGAGTCAAAGTATGCTGATCCTTTCGTGTAAGAGCCAGAACTCACTTGCCAAAAACTGACCTTTTTACAGCCAAGCTGAAGCCCAGTTAAAGCATTTCAGTACTCACTCCCCATTACTAGAACTACTGTAATGGTCCTTCCCTGTGCAGCTCTTGCCCTAGATATTTTCAATGAAAAAAAAAAAAAAAAAAAAAAACCACATCTGGAGTGCTATGACTTACCTTATCAATGATCTCGAGTCGTTCTTCAACAGTTGTGAAATCTCCACCTTTGGAGATGTTCAAAAGCCATCTGGACAGGGCCCAGGCCAACCTGCTTGAGGTGACCCTGCTTGAGCAGAGGGATGGGAGTCAGTAATGTCCAGAGGCCCCTTCCAACACCAACCTTCTGTGATTTTGCGGTTCAGTCAGAATTATTGAAACATTTAACCTTGCAACACTTCGGTGTTATGATTTGCTTCTATGTCTACTTGCCAAACATCTGTGAATCGTCACACATTCACCTCACCAGCATTTATCAGCAGGATAGATGTGAGAGGCATCAATTGCAGATGATCAAATATGGTAGTTTTCATATGTAGTTGCCTGTTCCTCCGTCTTAGAAAACCAGATGAAGTCATAAATACCTGCTCAGGAACATAGTAACCACATGTAGAATAGCAAGATAAAAAAACTTAGCTAGGAAGATAGAAGCAAGCTGAGCATACTTTCTAATCCCTAGATTCTAGACTGTATGGATTTCTTTAAAAGACAAGGCAAAGTTACACCCTCATCAGTTCAAGTCTGTGTTTCTCTTTTGTGATAGGGTGCATAAGATCTTTTTTCAGTAGTTTTCATTACGTTTCCAGTGTGGAGTAAACAGATCAATGCATTTGTTCTCTGCAGGACCTCTGGTAATGACAAGCAACCTGTCTGCATTGTTAAATTGTCTCAGATCAGAAACTTTGTTTTCTAGCAACTAATGATGCATTGAGAGGGTTCCCAAATCAAGGGAATACTCCCATTTTAGAAAACTTCTCGAGTTAACAGATCTATACAATACTTATAAAGGCAAATATAATTATTTAACTATTTTTAACATGACTAAATATAATACGATATATAATACTGGAGGAAGATCAGATCTGTTACATGAAAGGCTCATTGAAAACTGTCTTCAAGAAAGGTGCTTGTAGCCTACAATTAACAAAATGATGGTGACAGCTATTAATTGCTTGCTTTTCTTGTCCTTTACTTTCCTTTTATAGTTTGGACTCCTGGATCTTATTGTCTTACTGATTTAATCTGGATAGTGGCAAGTATCCTTTGGCTGCTTTCAGTTTATTTGCATTTTCAGGTATATAAGTAAACACAACATTGATCTTAGTATAATATCAAGCATGGCTGATACAATGATAATTCTACAGTTATAATTTGTCATGAAATATCTCATAAAATATATTTTAAATGTTATAATATGTCTCCTTAAACTCTGCAGTCTTATGACAGGTTTAGAGTAATTGTGATTATTAATTACAAGAAACATTGGTGCATTATTCAGGAGAGAACCTTGACAGTTGTTGTAGATAATGTCAAACTAAAGCACCATATGTTTCTCTCCGAGCTGGTTATGGCTAAGATTTTTACAAATACAAAAGCTTTTATAGGTCTTGTAACAACAGATAGGTTGAGTCATTATTATTTTTTCTTTATTTCTCAGTGATGAAATCCAGGTTAGTTTCTGTATCTTACACCTCTGTCCTTTGGCAATGCTCTTTGAACAATTCAAATCTTAGGTATATAGAGATATCAGTGATGTTAATTACTTTTATTATATATTTTCTTAGACTTCTGTTTATTCAAGAAGTCCAAGAATATTCTGGTCACCACCATAAACTGAAATATCTTTGCTGTTTACTTCTTGAGTGAATTTTTCCATTTCCATTTGCTTTTCACTACCATCAGAGGACTGAGCAGTTGCAAAGCAGTTCTCTAAGGTCCTCCACTGGAGCCTGAATTCGGACTGTGGCATTTCATCATTTTGCAGCTATAGTAAATGATGTTCTATTACTTAAATCGTTTGTTCCAGACAATCTGTAGTACCTAGCTCTCATCTTTATGTCCTACTGTCCTTCTTTCCTCTCTTACCTTCCGATATATGGTCGTCCTACAGAGCCTTCTTACAAGGACTGCTATAGCAACCATTAGCTTTTGAAGTACTGGAAAAGATCAGAAAATCAAAAATTCAAAGACATAGAATTAAATTAAACTAATAACAAGTAAATGTGTAGCAAAACATATGTACATTATCAGCCCTTGGAAAATGAAAAAATATGAGTCCACTATTCAACTATTCGAGGGGGAAAGGAATGACAGTGGCAAGGAGGAAAAAAATGCTTAATGTTGTTCAACTTTGACTGGAAAATATAATCCTCATTTGCTCTCAAAGAGTAAGAATTAAAGCCAGAAAAAATATATACATATACATATATATGTATATATATACACGAGAGAGAACCTACATAGATGGCTCCTCTGGGCATGAGGAAATCATAGGGGACAGCTTGAGGCAATATTATACAAGATATATGAGGATACAGAAAACTGAAAAGCAGCAAACAGAATTCACTTTATCTAATTTTAGACATCTGTAGAGTCAATACAAAGAAATAAGCATCTTGATGGTGTAATTCATCTGACATGTTTTAGACATTGACTTAAAATTGTAATTTGTGTCCTAGGCTCTGCTGACTATGGACTAAATAAATCTCTTTGGATTGTAATGGCAAGGTGAGGTGGCTAGTTTAAGAACAGACACCTACATTCAGTCATTTGAATCTCTCTTACAGGTGGCACTAAACACACGTGTGTAGTGCCATTTTTGATGATTAAGAGAATTTGAAATATGCAGATAAGCTGCCTAATATGACAAAGATACCTATTGTGCCACTCCATGTCCTTCTGGAGTGGCAGCTGAAGACTCAGGATGATACCACATCTCTAGAGGCACCAAATGCCTGTGTTTGTACAACTGAATCACAACCACAGCAATTTTCATTTGTTAGCGGACCTGGGTAAATGCTACTCCTGAAAAAAAAAAAAAAATACAATTAAGCAATCTATTTGGAAGTACTTAAAAAACAAAAATGTGGTAAATAATAGCATTATGGATTTGTCAAAAATGTAGCATGGTATTCAAGTCCAGTTTAGATTACCTTAATTTAAGAATCTATATATGACTGTCTTCTTATCAGCTGGTGGCTAAACTCCGGTTACATACAGTGGAGATCTAATCAACGTAGTCAATGGATTTGAGGTGCAATTTACTTCACCAAATAAAATATCTTCTTTAAGGTGAGCAAAAGAGTTCTCTAAGGTCCATTGACTGACTGACTGCATATCTATTGACTACAGTGAGAATTTAGAACAGATCTACATGCAGATAGCTACATTTAGATGTTTTTAATGTCTTTAGATATCTTAATCTGAAGGTAAGTTCAACCATAATAGTAAATCCAATTAGCGTCCTTTCTATGATATCCCTCTGAATTAAATGGAAGGAAGTTGAAAGGAAATATCTTTGTTTTAGCCACAGAAATTTCATAAAGCAGTAAGCACATTATTGTCAAATAGGGAAATATGGAATTGATAAAAGTACTCTGAAGTGCACAGCTGCTAGAAAAGCTATGCTTTAATAGCAGTTATCATCTACTTGCTATTAAAATGAAAGAAGATTTCAGTCAAGATGTGTTTGGGGTCTGGCAAACTGTTTAGTAACTTCATAAATGACAAGGATGATGGAAATTAAGGAGGTTATTATATTTTCAGGGACTTCTGCATAGAAATAGCTCTAAACAGAGTTCAGGATGGTGTTAGAATAATCTCTGTTATCTAGAGAAAGTATCTGAGGAAAAGATGGATAAAGGTAATTGAAGACAAGTGCAAAATACTTTACCAAAATCAAGTAGTCCACTGCACAAATACAAATAGAGACTGGCTAGACAGCAGTCCTTCAGAAAATAATATTATGGTTTGGTGGATGACAAGCTGAAGTCTAACTGAACTCTACTGTTGTACAAACCATGACAGAACAAAACAATACCCCAACAGCTCACATCTGATGTGCAAACAGGACTGCAGTGTTTACTTAAAGTGAAATAATCCTTCCTTTAATTAAGCACTGATATAACGTTAATCACAGTATTCCAGTCTGAGTTATCAAACAGGATAACATTACTATGCCTGGGTCTGAGGAGCAGCCAGTATCTGACTGATACAGCAGAGCAATTCAGGCACATCCAACCTGCAAAATTCACCTCCCATGAGATGGGGAAAGGATTGCAAGGCCTTTGAAAAAATGGCAGCTAGCTGATGCTTAAAAGCTACACATCCTATCCCACAGCTTATAGTTAAAAGGCTTGAGACAGAAATAAAGCTTTAAGAAGTACTGTGCTGACCTATTGAATTCTCTGGAAGGCTCCAGGTAGCCTTGTCTTGATTTTCTTTTTTTCCTTTACTGTTCTGTTTCTTTAGGCTCTGTGTGAGAACACACTGGTGTCATGTAAAAATGCAAGGCCTGTTTCCTGTCTTCTGCTCTGGGAGAAAGGGGGGAAACCTTTCCCTTACCCCTTTTATGGTATGATTTCATCTGCAGATATTCCACTGAGTAATTGCATCAAAATGTAAATAATATTTTAGCTCATTTTACTTTTCTGTGGTCATCTGTTTATTTTCTAGGGCTGTGTTTGATCTTACAGGCATCGTTAATCTTAAAATTAGGGTAATCTGGGTCTAAATGCACACACATTTTTTCATTTAAAATTTTTTATCAACTTAGTTCCCAACTCAAAAATGAAGCTGTTGAGTAATCAATAACCTTGTGAACCAAGAATAGCTCTGTTCACAATTTAATGACCAAGTCCTACTATAATAAAGGTAATGGCAATTTTTCTATTTGCTCTGGTAGGAATCTTATTGAGCCCTAGGATAAACAACTTTATCTGAGGCTGGGTTTGAAGGGTGAAGATATCTTTTTTTTTTTTTTTTTTTAGACCAGTAATATGGTTGGTAAAACAGACTTTGGGACACAGAAATTCTTCTTTAGGTCTGAAATGGATTCATCACATTTTATTAAACTTCCCTTTTAAAGGAAAAGGGTGATCAGCAGCACAGAGAGGACAGAAAGAATAGTAAATGTTACACAGAGCTGGGGAGAAGGGTTTTTTTTCTCTGCTTTGTAATCAGCAGAATAAATGCCAATTTGATTATTTAGACTGGAGTTACAATTGCTGGTACTGGAATATGGTACTAAATTTTTGTTTTTAGTTTTCTCACAGCCACCAGCTCAGAGATGCTCGCAGTCAGCTGTGGGGATGTGCGACCATCCTGGTTTTTTGCTTCCAGGAGGGCTGAGGTCATACTACTACCTCTCCGAAATAAACGGACTTTTGGTTCAGAATATCCTTCCTCCTAAATTTCCTCCTAAATTCTGAATGAAATAAAAAGAAAATGAGTATAATCATTGGTGTAATTTACATTTGCTATGTTTGGCTTACCTAATATAAAGAAATGGGAAAAACAGTACATTTCATCTGTGTCTTGGTAAAACTCTCCAAATAAGAATCTCAAATGCTACTCAGGATGGAAACTATTTTATACAACTCTCTCTCAGTGTGCCCCATCCTTTCTGAAGCACGTGTAATATGCTAAATATATATCCTAAAATACACTTTTCAATTGCTACATATGTTCAGCAACTTGGTTTACCCCCACCCAGAATTTGCACCCTTCAGTTTTCGTTTCTGTTGTTGTTTTAACCTATTCAAAGATGTCTGCAATCAGTTCAATAGTTTTAAATGATTTTCAGGGGTGTCTATATTAAGATATCCTGTGGAAAGAAGATTGGCTAAATGAGGCAGGCATATGATGGGCCAGACCTTCTTATCTGGCGATAAGGATTACACTAATGTGTATTTTAAAGTCACTATTCCTAACTTGCCAGAAGTGAAAATTCTCCTCTGGTGAAGATAAAATCTTTCATCTATTTAAAGAAATATGACTCACAGTTTGACTCCTTTACATGGTTTGGCCAAACATGCTTCTTCATAGCTGGGAATCCAACACGTATGGGGAACAACTCTTGCCATGGAGAAAGCAGATCACGTGGCTGACAGCTGAGACATGCATAGTCCATTAGGTAGTAAAACAGCAGCAGACAAGTTAGTGACACAGTGCCATTGTATGTCCCTGAAGGAATATACATGTAAGCAAACATAAAAGACTGTGTTAAACAATAGCTCATGCTTCAGCTTAACCAATGCAACCTATCCTGCTGAGCGGTGGAAAAAGCTGTTAGCCAGGATACTTTTGTTATTCTCTATATTGTTTCAAGCTTTGCCACAAGTTTTTTAACCAATACAAGAAGACAGAAGAATCTTTTGAGAAAAACAGTGCTGTGTTAAGGCATTTTGGGAACTTTCATCTCCCCATGTGCCTGAGTCCCATCATAATGGGAAAGTCCCCCAGTGATTTGCTTCAGGAACTATGGTAATCCTGCTCTGTTGTCTAGTGCAGTCCCTAATCCGGGATCTCCTCCCAGGGGAACTGCCTTGGACCTGGATTCCCAAGCAGTGCAGCCAGCAGCTTGCATCAAGCTTGCAGCAGCAAGCGGAAGAGCAGGAGATCTGGCAGCCTTTAAAAGCTTTCCAGAAACCATCCATCTCCACAGGAGATGTCTCTTGGGAAAGAAGCCTCAGTCTGGATTCAGTGTCTGGCTGCTGTGGTTTTAATTAGCTCTTGTGCTTTCCTCATGGTGCTGGTAATAGATTACGTGAGGCGTCCCACACACACCCTCCTGGGGAGGAAGGTGCCACCATCAGGGACATCTCAGGAAAAATCTGTGAATGAGCTGATAAATCCCGGCCCAGATATAAATAAGTGGGTGAGTGGGTGAGTGCAAGGCGTGAGTGCAGCACCCACACAAGGACTGGAGGCATTTCAACGTGCAATTTAGCTCTGCGCCCAGGTTCAGACTGTCAGCTGGGCGAGGACCGTGGCACCCAGCAAGGTGTTGGGGCAGAGCACGAGCCCGACTGCTGGACAGGCTTTACCTGTCGAACACGCGGCTGATCGAGGCACTTGTGTGGGACATGGATGATTTCCCTAGCTAAAATTATTTTTGCTGGCCTGTAGCTCCGTTTGAAAGCAAGGCCCATGTCAAGAACATAAGATGATTTAAGGAAAAGGAAAAAGCCATCCGGCCTCAGATGCATGCTTTATTTTAGTAATTCTTAAGCCTACTTCCCTGATTTTTCACCGTATTTCTCAATCTTGTCCTCCTCCAGGAAAATAAAAGGGAGAGAAAAAAGCAGGGGAGGGGAAAGGAAAAAAATGAACAAAGGTGTCTCTGCAACCCATTTATATGCTTTACTGCAATCGTCTTTCTTGCTGACTTATTCTACTTGCTTATTATCCTTTACATAAAATAGTTCTGCTTGACTTCTTAGTTTCCTCTTTATCTGAGATCATTTGTCATTTTTGTTTAATGCCTAATCAGTTCTGAAACCATACACCAGGTTTACCCATATTTTTATATTAGTATAAATATATAAATGCATGTATATAAACTTATACACATATAAGCAAAATTAAATTTCTAGTTAGCCAGGCCTTTGTCTTTTCAGCAATAATAAATTTAACAATTTTAACTTTTCGTTGTCAGCTAGCTTGTTGGAGCTGATTACCTTCCTGCTTTCTTTGCTTAGAGAATTAAGTGGAAAAATTGGTACCATTATTAACTGAATACACAGTATCAATATTTGATGCAAGCATGACATGTTAGCATCATATAAACAGTGCTTCAAGAAAGAGAAAAGTAGAAGTTATTATGAGATGTGGAAAAGGCAAATTATGAAATATCTCAATAAGTAGCAAATGATAGGTTTCAAGGAAAGGTTTGATTTTGAAGTTGCATTTGCATTAACAAAATAATGAACAGAAAAGATTTTAGTATGTTACTCATAATATGCCTGCACTAGAAGTAGTAAAATGGTGCTTATAATTTGGACGAGAAAATCCAAGAAAAGCAGCAAACATACAGTTTGCTCACTGACATTTTTTTTAGCTTCTGTTTTCTCCTCGTTACCTATTCTCATAGTTAAAAAAAAAAAAAACCTCATTCCTTACAAACCTAGAAACCAGTATTAAAACCAAACTAAAATTTTATAAACATTTTCATTCAAATTCATGTGTCATGTAGAGTATGAAACAAGTTGATGTGTAATTGTTGGCCTAGGCAGTGTCTCTCGTTCCTCCTAGGCTACAGTTAAGAGAAGCCGCTTCGAGGAGCTACTGCCAGGAGCACTTCCCTGCAAGCCTGCCAACAGGATCGAGGTAGCTTCCCGCTCCAAAAACTATTACAGGATGAGAGGAGCCATGGATTTGTGAAATCAAAGACAATGATTCACTAACCAGGCACAGGCAGAAGTTGCTCTTTTCTGGACACCAGCCACTTTGCTGATGGACAAGAATCTCTCTCCATGTTTACAAATGCGTTTCCCTACCCCCAGGCATCTGCGTATCTTGTCTAACTAGGCAGAGCATGCTGATGACCTGCACCGGGATGCTTTGGACAGCTTCCCACTCGACTGGTACCAGCTGATGAGGTGATTGCACCGGTATGTGCAGTCACGCAGGGATTCAAGGAGCAAGGAGAGCCCATAAGCTCTGGTCTATTAGCTAGATCCACCTTCAGTGGTGGAGATGAGGTGGTGATGGGCCCAGCAGAGAGTCAGAAATGCCTACCCATGGAAGGCACTGTAGCCCCCGCCAAACAAACAAACAAACAAACAAACAAAAAAAAGATAAAGGATCGGTACCATCCTTCATATTTTTGAAGCAGAAACATTCAGTTTGTTGTGGTAGGTTCTTTGTCTCTCTTGGTATTTTTATTGCCTCTTCCCATGATTACTTCACACTTTTTTTTTTTTTTTTTTGCCTAGCTTCATTTTGTTTGCTTATTTGTACTTGTGTGTGTGAGTGGGTGTATTCAACATGTAAGTAGATCATTTCTATGTTTAAAAAAATGAGGGAGAGCTGTATAAAACCTAAATAAAAACTAAAAAAGAAGAAATCTCTAAATTCTTGTATGCCCTTGTGGCTTCTAAATATGCCATAACACTTTTAATAAAAGCAGTAATTTATCCGAGTGCCCTTGACCAATACAGTCTTTCCCATAAAGAAATTCATTACTCTGCCTCATTTTTCTGCCTTTTTATTTACACTATGACATTTCGGAAATGTCTGTATTTCAGTGGGGTTATACAGTGTATTTATAAAGTGTTTGGTGTCTTTTGGGTTGACGGATTGTATGAAAGGGCCAAAACATGACATCTAGTCTGTGGCCTGCCTTGCAGTGCGTATGGAACACACATACACACACAAAAAAGCATGTGAGCTTCATGGTACAAGAGTATCCTCATTCTTTAAATCTGGGAAGCCTGGGAAGAGGCTAGCAAGTTGTCACACAGAAAAGCAGAGAGCGCTGTATAAACTTCATTATAATTGCATTCTTTTTCTATGTCAAGAAAGGTTCGCATTCATTTCACCCAGCTTTGACCATCAGTGCTGGCTGGTTGTAGTCTTTGCAGAGCACACAACAGCTCTGCCTAAAATCTGAATTTTCCTCTGGAAATGCCTTTTGCCAGGCAGTGCATGGGGAGCCTAGCACAGTCACACAGGAAGCTTCAGAGAGCCTGAAGTCGTGGAAGCTGAACAGTGAGAATGCTTGCAAAGGCTAAATCCACTAAGACCACGTCCGCATTAGTGAAATATCCCAAGCCAAGACATGGGTCCGTGGCTGCTCTTGGTGTGGTTTTGGCCCTGGCTAGCAGCCTCCCAGGCAACGTCTGGGTGCTGGCGTGAGCTCAATAGGCAATTCGGATAAGTGACCCCGTTTTGGAAGGAGGTGTGTGTGGGGAAATATACGGACAAGTCAGTTTAACTGCATGGCTGTGAGCCATGATGTGCCAGCTGGCCTCAGGGCTGCAGAATGGTCACTGGCCTATTGTATTTACTAAGACAGATGCAGCCAAGAGGACTTGAGTGTGGCAATCCTTAACTGTACGTGTTCTATTACCAAGCGGAAAAAGGCAAGGCTCCCTCTTCAACGCGGGAGGAGTATTAGCAAAACTTGGGCCAAATCTCCAAAAATATGTAGATACACGTTTCCATTTGCGATTTTCAGACATGAACCCTTTCTCTGAGACAGGCATCCCCCTTAGGGCAGTTCTTTTCATACAAAGGGTTATTGCTACATACTTTCAGGCAACAACTAGATTGCAAATAGTAGATGAACTAGGAATAAAGCTGAGAATTCAGATTAGTTTCTCTGTTCTTAATTAATACTTATTTATACAAAATACAGTAGTTTTGACTGGACTGGAGTCAGAGCAAGTCTGATGCTGCAGGCTGGTGGCTAGAAAAACCCTAGATACACAGCCATCAGTGCCCAAATGCACTGATGCAAAGGGTCAAGCAAATTGTCACAGTGGAAAAATTCCACTGTGGCTGTGTGGTTTTCCTTTTTTTTTTTTTTTTTTGGACAATAATCTATCAGCCTGTATGTGAACTGCTACTGTGGTGGAGTGCCCTGAGATGCTGCGCTGCTGCCAGGCAGACTGAAGATGTGGTAGAAAGCCTGCTGGAGCCCTTCACCTGTGTCATGCCATGACAAGTTTTCAGCCAAGAACACCAAGGCAACGGGATAAGAAGGAGATGACTTAGGCATATGTCTGTGAATGGTCCAGTTCAGAACTAGAAATCGTCCCAGATACCTGTTTGGACTAAGGTCCTGGGAAGAGTTTGTGTCTCCTAGTGTTGAGATGAAGAGCTGAAGAACTAGGGCAAAATGTGCCAAGAAAGTCTTTGGATTTAGGTCCTGTTGCATAGGCCTGAGTACTGCCTTTCTGGGCTTGCTGTTTGAGGCGAGTGCCTTTTTAAGTAGAAAACATTTTTAGGCATACTATTTTGCCCATCTAACTAATTTGTAAGACAAAAACTTTTACTTATAATGTCAGTGCTTTATCCAGCACAGAGCTAGCTCATGCTGGTACCTTTCTCTTTAGCATTCTGAGTATTTCCAGCTGGTGACACCAAATAGCCTCCATTTCCTCATGTGGAACACTCACCAGTTGTTCTTCCCCCTCCTCCTTTCCTTTTTATTTTTGCTGCTGGAAGGATGTGGGTGATGATTTATAGAGCATGTCCAATTGGCTCTGTTTGTCTGTGCTGGCCTGCTTCATGCACACTGAGGTCAGTGCTGTATTTGTAGGTAACCATCCAAGGAAAACACCTCACAGCAGGCAAAAATGCTAACTAAGTAAAACAAACTCAGGAATGTGATCATCTGTTTAGCAAAGTTTTCAGCAGTCCTTTCCATTACACTAAGCTTTCAGTCTGGTTCTACGAATCCAGAAGTGAGCACAGCCCTGAAATACCTCAGACATCTTCAAGAATACCGGAGAGTTGTTTGTTCAAGCATGCTTGGCTGGGGGGACAGGGAAATCTCCTTTTTATAAATGGGATTAGCAATAAATATATTTTAGTCCAAAATGTCCAAAGAAAAAAAAAATAGTACCTTAAAAGCTACATTTTTTATTCATGTTTTAAAAGGCAAAACTATAAACAGAGAACATCTCCTGTTGCCCATTGCTAACTGCAGAGTGGGCCCCATTACTTACCTCTAGCATGATCGCCAAAGAGAGATTCTGCTAACATCAGGAGGAGTTTTAATATCATCTGTGGAGCAGTGAGCTGACTTTTGCCTCATGTTTTTGGTACTTGTGAGGTGGAAAGTATCTTTCATCATGATTCAGGGTGCACGGAGTGAGGGAGTCCTCTCCTTGGCATGCGAGCACAGAGCGATGCCGATTGCCCTCCTCCTCCTGTTCCGGGGAGCCCCAGGGTACAGGAGAAGGAACCGCAGGAGCTGCAGTTTGGGAAGAAGCGAAGCCACAGTCACAACTTTCTTCCTGGAGCTGGCTGGCCGCAGGCAGAGGAGCAGCCTGCATGTTACTAATGAGTGGTTCCCTTGAACAAGTATAAAGAAGAGCGCACGGGAGGGTAATTTGGTGCCAGCACGTGAGGCACAAGAGTTTCAGGGCCAGGAGTGCATCGCAGAACCACCACAGCTGCGATTACAGGGCAAGCCCAACAAAAAATGACAGGTAAGCTGCCTCTGAATATCGGGTGGCATATGCAGGGCTCTTTACCAGCACCTCCCATGCCCGGCCGGCTTCCTCGCTGCTCTCTGCGCTCCGGAGTCACACCGTGCCCATCTGGCAAGGCCCGCGGCTGCAGCGCGCGCCGCAATGTTTGCTTTGTGCTAATTGGTTTGTATCTGATTTCATTTCATACAGAAGGCTAGAGGGACAGCAAATCACTTGCATGTGGTGGTTTGCAGTCTGTGCAAATGCCTTTTTTCTTTTTTTTTTTTTTTTCCTTTTTACCCAGCTCTGCTACCCAGCTGAAGATTTATCCCTATAGAAGCAGAGAGCTTTTTTTTTTTTTTTTTTTTTTTTTTTTTTGTAGAAAACTACAGCTGCGTATATTCCTCTCTGCCATCTCCACCCCCAGCTCCAATTTTACACTCACTCCAACCCTTGCTTTCCTCGCATACTTATTTGTGAGGCTGGAAAAGCAAACACGTTTTCCCATTTTTTTTTTTTTTTTTTGGTGCAATGACAAAGCTTTGACAGATTAAGCCACGCTGGAAAAAAAAAGCACACACCAGCACCTCTAATTCAGCAGCTCTCAATTGCTATGGTCCAATTGTCAAAATACTTATGCAAGGAAAATTCCCTTTCGACTCAGAAAGAAAACTGCTTCAGGTAGTTCAACGAAACTTGGTGTGATTTGTTAATATAGCACTTTTATGGTCATTCAGGGAAAATGCATCTACCAGGTTCTGTAGCTATGTCAGCATTATTTAGGCCCCAGCTATCACAGAGCTAAGCTAGTCTGGGACAGGCCAAAGGATAAGCTTTTCTTTAAAGGAGACTTCAGACATACATGATAATAGGGGGAGAAGCAGGAAAATGCCCGTTACTGTCAAAGTCTCTGTTCTTTTCTGCATTAGATAGTAATTACACAACAAGAAGTCCCATTTCACTAAGTGTGGCTCAGAATCAGGGGGGTATATCTGAATTTCAGACTTTTTGTGTCATCGACTCCTAGGTCGGTGGGAGGCATCTGCTAATGAACACATGGTGTTTTAGAAATGTTTCCATAATCCAGTCAGTTCTTTTTAAACTTCATTATTTTTGGCCATAGAATGGTAGGTGCTATTGTGCTCCATGAGCCAAGTCTGCTACCACTAGATAAGAAAGACATGGATCAAATTTGCATTTTTATATGTGCAAATGAGATGTCCCCAGCTTCCCCTCCCCCTCTCTTTTTAATTCTTGTCCTTGTCTTTCCGAGTCTTTCTTTTTTTTTTTTTTTTTTTTTTCCTGAAATACTTGCCAGGTGATTAAAAAGCTTGCTTTTCTTTCTAAGCACCATGAAATACAATACAATGCACTGCTTTATCTGCAATGATATATTGGTTTCTATGTGTTTGTAAAAACAGTTGTGAGGCCAGAAAAAACATCTACATCCTAGCGATTTTGTCCAGATTTACTGCATATATTATACCTTTTCTACTTCAGTGGGCTTCTATCTCAGTGCTGAGCAGCCTGAGTGCCCATATGACAAAACCCCTCCTCCTTGCGCACACGCACGTACACACGAAACCGAAAACCTGCTTTTCATTAGCATAGCCAGCACAATGGAGGCAAGAGTGGAAGCAAGGGGAGAATTTAAGATTTATGGTGTCAGACATCTCATGTGAATGAATGTTCATGCCTTAATGTAACTAGTTGCAGATAGAAGATAAGCCTATCTGCAACCTCTCACTGCGAGCCAGTGAGAGGAAAAGCTGCTGTTCCATATTGTGAATTTATGCACTTACATTGCATTCTTTTTTTTTTTTTTTTTTTTTTGGTATAACTTCTTATTTCAGGCTAATTTACTACTTATAGCACGAATCCCAAAGTGCATTGAATCATGCACACTGGCCACAGATGTGCACATACTAAGCACATATGTGGAAAGTAAAACTTCTTCTATAGATGAGGGGAGCTTTGTCAGCATAACGGCTGCAGAGTTAAGGGCTCTAGGCCAATGCACAACATATACAGAAAGGTCTGCACACATCTTAATAATAACAGTATTATAATTTACCCCCATACATGTCTTAAAATATAATTTTCTTCTCTATTCTGTGTTAATAGCAGATATCAACTAAGAACAGCACAATATTTTAACGGGAAGAAAAATAGTGTCAAAAATGGAGCATTGTTAACAAATGATTTTTTTTTTTTCATGTTCAACTATAAAGTAATTTAGAAAATCTTTGGTTGCCTGCTGAGAATTTGAACCAAGAAACTTAGTCATTGGAATACAGCCTCAGGAATCACTAATTCCTCTGCTTTTTTTTTTTTTTTTTTTTCCCTCTGAAACTATGACTAGGCTGTTTCTTTTCTTTGTTCATACATATTTGTATAATATAGAAGATTGCACTCACATGTTCTAAACATCCATGCATTACAGGTGTTAAGGAATCAGATTCAGACTGCATGCAAATGGGACCATGGTGATGAAATTCAAAACAATTCTTTCAAGATCCAGTGGGATATCCATCATGTTGGAGTTTTCCTCAGTATTGGCAAAGCAACTTTGAGGTTATTTATTGTTAAATATAATTCTTACGTGAAATGATTATTATGCGAAATTTACAGACCAAACAATGTACATTCTTAACAAACTAAATTTAACACTTGAGTGTTAAACTAATATAACTTCAGTTATATTAGTTACTCCCACAGTTAATTCAGTTTAATCAGTATCTTTGAATGAAAATTATCTTATGTAATTCAAAATTGAATAAAGATTTTGAAAAGGGAGAGGTTTTCCTCAAAAAGCTGAACTGTCATGGATTTAATATCTACATCAACAGTACTGGACTCCTTCAAAGTTTTGCCATTATGTTATTCTCCTCCTAAACCATGTGGCTTTCAGTCTGCAGCAGCCAGGCAGGGGTTCATGAAGCAAGAACAAGCCTGTGAGGTGAAGAAAACAAAATGTTCTCAGCATATTGATAAAACTGTGTGATGTTTTTATAAAGTAGATAATTCAGCCAAACAATGCTGTTTTGATTGTCTTCTAACCATGTGAGTCCTGTGTGCAGAATGATTGTGACTGTGCAATGCTTCGTGGGTTAACTTGCAAAAGTGGATGTGTCAGCTTATTAGGAATGTGGAAGGTGAAGTTCAACTTCTTCCCTGGCTGTGCCCTGAAACATCTTCCAAAGATGTGTACTACAGGAGTATTTTTCCCCTTGCAATTGTCTGCTTTTTATAAAACACTGAAATGATCTTCAAGAGAAATTAAAAGCACCATGAGAACATACTACCCACAAGAACTGAAGTCATTCATCTCCATGAGTTCCAGTCTATGAATCAAAGTATTTATCCTGAGTAAAACAGCAGGCAAAGAGTATGAGAAGTTCCTGTGACTGCGCAGCCTTCTGTAGCCCAGGCAATTGAGTACTGCTTCAGTTATGCAGAATGTATATTCACATTTCTTTAGGAGCCGGTGGATAAGGTTATGCGGGAAAGGAAGGCTTTCTCTGTTCTATCTTTTTGTTTTGTGATTCCAGATTTTATTTCTTTTGCTTTTCTTAAACAAAACTTGAGCCTTTCACATCATTCATGTCATTAAGACCAGTTGGGTAACATTGTCTGTTCTTGCCTGGATTTAGTCTGTGGAAAGTAGTTTTCCATTTTTTCAGCTGTCACTAAACGCAGGTGCAGCTAAGTTCTCCCGGCACGTACCTCAGCAGAAGTGGCTACATCCCCTAGCATCTTCTAATGTGGCTTAAAATAGAACTGCCTCGGTCCTACTATAACATTATGAATAATCTTACACTGTAGAACCAAGGAAATATTACCTTCCTTGCATCATAATGTTGGCAATACCTAACCAGCACCTAAACGTAAGCATCTGTTAATCCTTTTAAATTAAAATCTATTATTCTTGTATAGCTAATTGTGTTTGTTGCATGCCTCTGGAGTTTTCTAATCTGCCAAAGTTTAAGCAGTGTGAGACATATATCCATATACTCGTTTCAGCAGGCTCTCCAAGGCCTCCCCCTCTTTCTACTGACAATAGAAAAGACTCAAGTAATTTCTTCAGAAGGGCTGCTTCACTCAACCCTTAAACCTCAGGTATAAACCAGGAGTCTATTTTAGGCAGCCTGAACAAATATGATTTCAGAGTCATATTTAACATCAAACCATGGATTCAGTGTAAATAGCATTGAAAATTTTCTCTAAAGTTTAAAACACAGTTTTGCAACATGGTTTGGTTATTCTGGACATGGATTCCCACTTTGAAAAATGAAACTCTGGCATTTATAATTTCATCCTTTTAGTTCTGTGGTAGCTGTGCCTGTAAATTAAAAAAAAATATTCAGCTTTCAGATCTGTCTTAGATTTTATTAATATGATGTTGCCTATAACGAGCTCTGCCAGATTAGTACTAGCTCCTTGTGTTTGGCTGCTGAAATACGAGAAATATCTCCAATGATTTATATCAAAATACTCAAATAATTACCATTTTTAGTTATGACAACTAAAACTGTAATATGGAAGCAATGCATACTATGGTGTGGGAGGGAACACCCTCCTGTTTTCTAAATAGAATGTATTTTTTCCTACAAACAGAGAAATGTTTCTGATGGGAATGTGAAGGAATAATTATTGGGGTTCAGATAGTATATGGTAAATGGAGTAGAAGGCCAGCAGGATACTGTGGCCCTGATGGTTGAAACATTTTTTTTGTATTTATCAGACTTTACTCAGGCTTTACTCAGACAGCTTTGGGCATGGCATGGTCTCTGTGGGAGCTATGTTCATCTGGGCTTTATCCCTTGGCCTTGTGTCGGCCAATGATCCCAGGGTGAACTCTCTGCAAAGGCATCATAGCCACTTTAGGCCATACATACTAGGGCAGCAGGAAGCAAAGACCATTATGGACAACGTATGTAAGTACTCGCACACCACTGATAGCCAACATGGCAGGTGGACAGTGAGAAAACTCACTGCTAATGACAATTTGAGATCACCAATGAGTATTTAAAACATGTGCCAAAAGAGAATAGGCTGAGTGGGAATGGCATATAGGAACTCATTTATGTTCTCAGACAGCAGCTTGGGGATGGTAGGTGATGATACCAGTCATGTGGCTGAACCAGGGATATGGAGTGGTCAGCTGGCCTTGTAGAGAACGGTGTCATGATGCTCTCAGCACAATGGATACACCTCTTCCTTTTCCTGAATCCTATGGAGCCAGCTAGCTATTGCTATTAACTTTTCCAGACCACTAAGACTAAACTCCAGCAGAACTGCTGCAACGGAATCAGGATGGATGGCGGGAGGTATGGCTGATCACAGGCAGGACCTTGCAGGCTTGCAAGCCACCTGTTATTCTCACAGGAGCCCTATCACTGTAGATATTGGCCGGGTAGTCTTTAGAAACAATCAGGCAGATAAAAAAAAAAAAAAGAAAAGAAAAGGTGGCCTTCAAGCTGTTGACCCTACAGTCTCACTGACCTCAGGTTCTTTTCTGTGCATCCTCAAAAACACCTAATTTTTGATTGAGCTAAATGGTTTGACACTTCTGCCAAGCCTCCACCACACCAGGATGCAGAAGATAGGTACCCTTTCGCTGGCTTTGGACTCTGTAGCATTGGGATTCTTACTTGTCATTGCTGAAGAAAAAAAAAATATGAACCACACTCTTTATTTAAAAGAAAAAGTAAATATAGGGAGCCAAGGCTTCCACCCAAGACTGTAGATCCTGCCATTAGAGCTGTCTTTTTTAAACTGAGTGTCGTGGCTCTTTAGATCCTTGTTTGATCTGGGTCTTAATCTAGGAGCCTCATTTTCATGAAAACCTAAATTTGCTGATTGATACAGCAATCTCCATTTAATCATTCACACTACGGTATTTCAGGTCTCCTGATATTTCATTAAGCTCAGAACAGGAAATAACTGTTACTGTGATGGGGTGATACAGGTAATAACTGTTGATAGATGTTGACTTTAATAGCAATGATAGGCTAGAATGTAAATTAACGATCTGTGTTGAGCAAGGAACTGTGCCCCTGAAAAGGGTTAGGAGGGAGCCTGTGTTAAGTCACAATCTGGCTTAAATGAGACAATTTTCAGAAATCATCTGTGCAGCCTGGTTTGATGGGGCATTAGCAGGGGCCTTAGGAAAATCTGATTGCTGTGGTCATGTACGAAACTGATTGCATTGTGCTGTCTATAGACATAAATAAGTTAATTTTAAGTACATTCATATATATCTGTATCTTGTACATAAAATCATTTGGCCATATATCATGACTTTATTCTAAGTCTCAAGATATTTTGAGATGAGGGCTTCCACTTGGGATCATATAAATGCTTAAGAATCTCATGTTGCATGTTTTTTAAAAAGAAGTGCTTATTTAAGTCAAAGAGAAAAGCTGAAAAAAGTATGTTGGAGGTGATCAAATGCTAATAGGTAATAAATCCTGAGAGAGAGGAAACACTTTTCAAGACAGTTCCTGTAATTTTGGAGGCCCAATTAATAATTTGTGAGTGTTTGAAGTGGCAACATTGATACATGGGTACTGGTAAAAAAAAAAAAAAAAATTTCTTTGGCATATACATATTTGAATCTCTCGATTTTTTTTTTATTAGCACCTACTATAAATATACACAGATTTTGAACAGTGCATGCAGTTTTATATAGAAGATACGAGTATGCATAAAGAACTTATTTACCTCCTTTGTTACAGAATGAAGTTTGTATCACTTGATTCTGAGGAAATTTATTTAGTGTCCAAACATTTACTACATTTATCTTTATTTAACTCCACTTATTTTATATTCATGTAAAGTAAATAATAAATAATAAAATAAATAAATAAATATTTTCACGTTTTTAACTAAAGAACGAATCTTTCTCAAGCATTCTCTTTCCTGCTCCAAATATGCAAATTCAGAAAAAAAAAAGTTTTAAAACTATTGAAATTATTTTCTACCGTTTTGTTTGCAAAAAGGCTGGTTTAGTTAGTGCAGAAGATGCGATGCCAGCATAGAAAGATGGGTCATGCTTTCTGACCCGGTGGGCTTGCTACCACCCTGGTGCAGTGCAAGCACTGGGAACAGCTGAGGACAAGTTTCGTAGTTCTCTGAGCAAGCCAGCTTGACTCAGCCCTGCAGCTTCTCAAGGCTGTAGCACGTCACTGACTGACTACATTTTTCCTTCTGAAACAGTCAGGGCCCCTAACGTAGCTGGGCTTCAGCAGGACCCCTTGTGCAGCAGGGCAGCCCCCAGGAGAAAGTCCCGGGGTCCTGCTTAGCTCAGGCAGTCCAACAGCCTCCATCCATCACAGCATTTGCCTCCCAGTTGTTTAAGGTCCCTTTGAAGGTTCAACTGTGGTGCTCGGAGGGCACCCAGCAGTTCAGGTTGTTGTTGCCAGTTGTAAGACACCGCTACTCATTCCGTGGGGACATTTTGCTTCTCTGTGAGGCAGCAGATACTGAATTGCAATAGCTCAGTTTGACATTAAACCGGAATTTTACCTGTGTCTTGTATCAGCTAGAGACACCAGCTCTTTTTCTGGAGGGAGGCTCCTTCCTTCCTTCCTTCCTTCCTTCCTTCCTTCCTTCCTTCCTTCCTTCCTTCCTTCCTTCCTTCCTTCCTT
>JAYECN011272632.1:0-29766 GCA_035222435.1 Microcambeva ribeirae | reverse complement strand
CGGCTGAGTCACGGCGCCGCCGCCAGGCGCGGCGCTCTGCTGCTGACACGCGAGTGCCCAGGGCGCGCAGAGGGGGAGCGTTAGTCAGCGGCACTCATGGAAACGGATGGGGGAAACGACGCCCGTGACTGCCGGGAGCCGCCGCTACCTGCCGGGGAGCCGCTGGCGCGTGGGAGCAGCGCTGCTGCTGCGGGCAGCAGCTTCCCCGGGGGCGGCTCCTACGCCAGCACGGTCTCACCTGCCTCAGCGGCAGTGCCCCCCGCTGAGACTCCGTGCCCCCATGGCCCGGGCCCGCGAGCCGCAGCGAGGGAGACGAGGGACCAGGTCTCCTGCGAAGAGCAGGGACAGCTGCTGCCGCCCGTTCCCCGGCCCGCCGTCGTCTCCTTCACGTGGCACCACGAGGCGCCCCACGGGAGGCCATCTGGCGACAGCGGCGGCACCGCCGGCAATTCGCCCTTCGCCGAGTAACGACGCTCTCGCCCTTTGGCCACGGGGACCCGGCGCTGAAGCACGGAAGGCCGAGCGCCGCCGGCTGGGCTGCGCCACGCGGCTAACGCGACGGGAGAGCACGCGGCAGCCCTGCGGACAGACTTAGCACCGTAAAATGCTTTAAAAAGGAAAGAACACAAAGAAAGCTCTCATCACCACGAGGCTGCTGCCGTGCGCACACAGAAAGCGTTTCAAAGGAGGGTAGGAAACCCGACAGAGCCGGCGTAATCCTCTTAGCCAGCGCGATGCAACAGGAGCTTTGCACCTCGGCGCGCCACGGCCAACGCGGCGAACGCGCCCTTCCCTCCCGCCACTGCCCCGGCGGGAGGGCCGCCCTTCTGGCCGGCACGAGCGGCTACGGAACGCAGAAGAGTCCCAGCGCGGGACGACCGTGGGACACGGCGCGTGTCACGGGAGTGAGGCAGACCTGCCTCGACTCCGCAGAGTCACTTGCAGGAACCGCAGACCAGCTCCCCTCCCCCGACACCTGAAACATTTACATGCTTTAAAATGGGAAAAAATTAAAAAAATCAAAATGAAGACCCAAAGCCTACACACAGTGCAAGACACACTCTGACTGACAAGCTGTAAATGTATTTACGCGTTCTCCATTAACCCCATCATTCAGTTTATCAGGCCTTGACTTCACTTACTTATTAACTATGAAAGTTAACTTTTATTTTGGTAGTTAGGCTGTAACTCACCTAGAGAATGCCTAGGAAAACTCAAAATATTAAGAGCTACCCAGAGTTAGTCAGAACGATACATCTAATACAGTGATTTGTTTGTTTGTTTCTTCTTCTTCAAAGGTCAAATTTAACTGTCTACAACATTTAAAAGCTGCTTTTAAATCCAACTTCCTGGAATACTATTTGGACTAAATTTCAGGTATTTTCGCCACTAATTTTTGTCTTCCTTTAGGGGTGCCAGATTGAGGTTGCAGTTTCATGGTAAACCCTAACGATGATTTGATAGTAAGAGAAAAATTTGTATTTAAATTTTAGAACACCAGAATCACTAATATCCAACTTCTCCCATCAACATCAATGTGGTTTTTATTTGGGAAAATGATGCAAGTAGCTTTTAGGCAGGCACCTGAAGAACATAAAATGCTATGCAGCTGAAAAGCCAAAACATCAGATTTTTCAAGGTGAAAACAGGCAGCTTTTTAGCCCCCTCGGTTCAAAAGCTGCTGCGAGGAAGCTGTAGCTCAGTAGAACCCTGCGTCTAGATCTCAGCGTACCAATATCCAGAGCAGGGGGCGGTGGCCCCGGAAGAGACGCAATTTGCAGTGCCCAGTACAGAATTCAGGGGGTAGATTCTCCTTTAAAGATCGCCTACTTTAGCATAGGTTTAATAAGCACAGACCTGAATTCACAGACCTGAGCCTACTAGAGTACGATGTGTGAGGCTGCGTAACTGCACAGAATACGGAATTTCTTTGCTTTTACCAAACAGCCCTTACATTCCCAGCACTTTTGGCTCCAGCTGTGCCCCTTGGACGACTCCCCAGGATAACACTGGCTGCTCCTCGCTCCAGACCCGTTACCCACAGCTATTGCCTGGGTGGATTCTCTCTCCTAGAAATAAATTCTTTGGCCAAACAAAGCAACTGCTTCAAAGTGCCATTTTGTTCTTGCTATCTCCCAAGAAAGGGAGGTAGCAAGAAGAGAAGCAGCTAAATCCTGAAGCACAGAAGTACTACTTCCCTTTTCATTGCTGATGTGATAGAAAGGTCTAGGACCAAAAACCTCTTTTTTTTTTTTTTTTTTTTTTCCAGGTATATAAAGTAGGTATTAGTGTTTCCTAGTAAGATCCAGTTTAATGCAAATATGTGCACATTTGCTGCAAAAAGTAGGGTATTTTAAGGCATGCTTCCCTTAGATTTGAGTTCAAAAACTGACATGCAGTACAGTGAAAATGCAATAAGCACTGACAAAGCAACATCACATACGTTCTAAGTTACAGGCCCAAGCTAAATCAGCAGAGGCAACCACCATTAATTTCGTAAGCCATACTGTTTACCAATTATAATTCTTTCATTAGTGTTAAAAAGCTATAATACAAAGACCTCATAATGTCATTAACCTAGTGATTTTTTTCTGACATACTTTGGATTACAAATGCTGAAATAAAAAGTGGACATACCCAGGTATTTCTTAAGAAATTAGCTTAAATACAGAAATTAGAGGAAAAGGAATCAGCAGTTTGGTATGTCACTCTAATGTTTATTTAAATCCTACTTCTTCCTGCACTGATAAAAACTTCATCTGTCTTCCCCTGTAAATCATTGGCCCTCCTGTTTTAAGGACATATTTAAAGCAAATTCAAGGTTAAAACAAACAAACAAAAACAGGATCGCAGCACACGAATCTCTCATTTTATTTTCAGGTTCCCAGGACTCCAAACAAGCCCACTTTGTCTCAGAAAACAAAAAGATTCTTGAGTTAGCCTTGTCACTGCAACCGCTCAAGAATTTCCCCCCAAAAAAACAACAAAAAAAACCACATTTGTAGTCAAAAGAAAAAGTGCTGTTATGCACAAAATTAGTTTTTCCCTTCCCACAGGAAATTAAGAAGAAGAAAAGTTTTCCCATAACTAAAAGGCTTTGCTTGCTTGCGTTTGATCGAGTCATCATAGGTTTACATCTATTTCCTCTGTATATTTTCTCTTTCCACTAATGATTTTAATTCCTTTGTTTCTCTACTTCTGCAATATCCCATTAAGATAGACAATTAGACCTCAATTCAATAAGATTATGAGATTCCTCCTGCACGGGACGCACTGAATGTCAATAGCTTCACAGACAACCTGTAAAGATCAAAAACATGGCACTTTTTTTTTTTTTTTTTTAATTCTCACAGAATCTAACATAAGAGCAGCCCCAGAGCCTTTGCAAAATAATTTACATAGTCATTCAGAAAAGAGATGAAATCAATGTATGTATCCTGAAGCACATACCTGAGATTAATAAAAGTTTAAAACAAACTGGAAGAGGTTTAACCAAGGCACCAATAGGTTTGGGAACCTAACAGAGGCAAACTGCTCCTGCAATCATAGCCGGGAATACAGCAACATTTCCTAGGCTCTGGCCAGCTAGAGAGAAGCAGCACTCTGCTTGAAGAAAAGAAGTCAACTCTGCTGCTTTAGTCCACAGGGATGACAGGGCTCTGCTCTACCTGCCAGGATGCTGGTGAGCTGAGCAGCTTTAGGCACAGCTGAGGCTACAGCAGACTGCAAAGCAAACCCCAAACTGCACTAATCATGGATATATGTGCCGAGCACGCCTGTTCCCTCAAAAGCCCAGGTAACATTTCACAAAGAAATGCACGCAAACACTACTTCAGCGAGTAACTAACACCACAGCGCGGGAACAGCAGGGAGATTTAGGGAATTGGATCCTTCCTGATCACTGCTTTAGTATCAGGAAGACCCCCCCACACAGAACCAGAAGGAAGACGACTTCCTTCTCTCTTTTTTTTTTTTTTTCCCCTCCTCCAAACAAGAACCACCAGAACTTCTACTCACTGTTTCTTCCTTAGGGCCACTGTCCAAAAGATTTGATCGGAGCCAGTTCCATTAGTCTTAGATCAATCTGCAAGACGTGGGTAGCTACCCCCAGCTGAGCATGGTGTTATTGCTTTGGCTTATTGGATATTGTAGGCTAAGCAAATTTCTGTAGGGCGGGATATTTATTCCTATGATTTCATTTTCTCAAAATTAATTGCATGGCAACACGCAGGTACTATTTCAGGGATGTTTTTATCACAAGATGCACTGTTGACATAACGGTGCTAACTGAATGAAGAGAAAACTGGTACAACAAAGCTGAAGGGAGATTTCACACAGAACAAAAACACTCAGCTTGGGAACGGGAGACCTGCAATAGTTGTGTGTGCGTGTAGAAAGAAGGAAGATGCTGTTATTTGATAACATATTTACAGGATAAAGGAAGAAGAGGATTAATCGGCACCATTCATAAACTCATTATTTAAAACAGTAATAACAAAAAACACCAGCCAGCCTCTCATAAACAACCCCCCCCCACCCCTAGACCCAAATTGCACAACTAACTTTGGACTTTCCCCTAAAGGCAATATATAATCTCCCCAAGACAGATTGTAAATAAGTTCCCCAAACTTGGAAATGTACCACCCCCACTTTTTTTTTTTTTTTTTTAAATGAACAAAATGACCAAAACTTAAAGCAATTCAGTAAATGGCAAATGATCAAAACCTAGTATGTCAAGCTGCATAGAGAAATGTTAGGCTTCAGTAAATTTGGAGTCCACAACAAGATTCTTGTTTCACATAAGCAAAGTCAAGTCAGTATCCTTTCCCAAAAATTAGTTGCATTAAAAAAAAATGAAGGCATTTTTACCTTTGAAAATTCTGTCCTTCCAAGTTGGTCTTTTTCAGGTTGTATAATCCTCTAACCCACTTTTGGATCCTGCTATTTTAGTGTTTATCCTGAATCTTCCTTGTTTACCAGTGCTTTGAAGGTCTAGTGCTATACATCACTCCTACACAGGCGGTTTTGTAATCAGGGTAACAATATTTAAAAAACAGTATTAGTGGCCACAATTCCCCTAACAATAAACTCTCCAGTTGGACCTCATTCTTCCCTTGCTGTAAGTCACCCTTGCAGAGGTCTGCTCGAGGGTCACTTCTCCACTGAAAGCCCAGAGCTGCCCTTCTCGCCACCACGAGCCCCTGAAAACTGGTCGTGGCTGTAGGCCACTGCTCCCCATGCTCCGGTTCAGCATCATTTTATAATTACAAAACAAACCACCCAGTGCAGCAACACGCAGGAAACCAGGAGACACGACTAACGAGGCTGGACCCCGCAGGAATAAATTCTGAGGCGACTTTTCCTCGCAGCAAGGATTGTTCCCTGCGGGCACAAAAACTCCGCGGCAGTTTCTCCTCTTGGGAAACGCTGCAGAGCGTGGCCGCCCGCGCCGAAGCCCTCGGCAGCATAATGAGCGGGTCTCGCAGGTGAGGGCAAAGAACGTGGTTAGTGGGAGCACGCGTGGACACGCACGCGCACGCCCTCCAAACCGCAGGCTGCCCTCGGAGCCACCTTACCCACATGATCGCGATTCGGGTCCTTGCAGGCAAGACGCGCCACCAGAGCGGGCAACAGCGGCGCTAGGGCGGAGAGATCACACCCGAACAAGAGACTTGCTGTTTCACCTAGCCAGAATGAAGTGAAAACAGAGAGCAGACACTTTGTATTTTCTTCCACAGAATTGCTAAAGTACACCCAGAGCCGTAACGCTGAGGAGACAGTTTAATTGGTGTTGCCCAACACCCAGCACTTCTCAAGCACAGACACAACTGGGCGCTTCTGCAGTTGCTCTAACCTGCGCCGACACAGATGGACACTGGAATGGGAAGGCACAACGAGCCAAGAAACCACAATAGCTGCTTGCTGTCAAGCATGAAACAGTTAATCCCTCTGCCATTTCCAAACCTGCTGCTGCTCTGCTCTCTTTCTGACAGGGATATTTCGGCAGTGTTTTCACCACTACTATCACAAGTGCAGGGACACACAGTGAACATCTGGTGCTTCTCCAGACCACAGCGCTTAGGGAGTTTATGAAGATGCAAAGCAAGTAGCACCAGAATAAAAGCACAAGGGCTAAGTCTGTTCCCCAGCGGTAGCTTTTTTATCACTGAGAAACAGAGACAATTAAAAATAGCCATTATAAAGACTAGAAGAACGAAAAAAGCTGTAACAAAACCATAGATTTTTAATTCAGAAATCTGAGAAACAGAACAGTCCAGAAATGATTTAGACCCTAAACCGTTATCAACATTTGCTTTGACTGAAGCCCGCGTGGCTCTGAAGCTTGTGGCATGAAGCAGCTCCGCTCGCGCGCACGCGGCACTGGGCGACTCCAGCGGCTCCTCGGCAAACGCCTCGGGCTGATCCCGAGCCCCGCGCGCCGCCAGCCTCTGCCTCGTCGTGCTCAGGATTCGTGTGGAAGGGCGGCACCGTCGGAGGCTGTGTGAAGAGGAACTTGGCACTGAGTTGCTGGTTTGGCGATTTCCAGCCATGGCCTGTAAGTTTACAAATGCTATCTGTGGACAGCAGCACCTTTAACTACACCTGAAGCTTCACCATTAAGGGCAGTGCCTTGACCTTGCGCTGGGACGCTCAGCGCATCCTCCTGCAACTTCCCACATCTGAACCTCCGCTGGGTTCACGCCAGGGAAATGCCGGCAGCTGAAGCCTTTATCCTCAAAGGGATTTAGTGAGGTTCACTCTCTTTTTCCTCCTCTGAACCTAAGCAGCATTCTTAGGAGGTAAGCTATTTACTTAAGTCCTCCTAGTCCCATAATTGCTTGGTTCAGGGTGTGTACCTCAATCCCAGTGCTTACGCAGAAAAAGGAATTACATTACCACGCATTTTCAAACTCTGAGATTTTTGCCCATGGGCTTGGATCACCTCCCTCCTTTTTATGATTTTTTTTTTTTTTTTCAAAATCTCATTCAGAAAATTGCATTAAAAACTATTCTGAGAGACTTGTCTTTCCTCTCCAGCAAGCAGAGCTGCAACTTGGCAAAAAGGGGTCAGGTGAGGCTCAGCTGTGTTTCTTGCTGCCATTGCACCAACATTTCCAGACAGACTCCTATTTAAATTTAGCAATAGCAAATATTTAAATTATGATTCGACTCCAGTGTTCCAGACAGAATTGTAACCTCTGCGCCGAGTGCTCTGTGTCGGAGCGGGCAGCCAACCCTTGTCCCATACAGCTCACTGGCGGAAGCCAGTTCTTGGTTAGGCAATGACAAGTGTTCATGGCCATAAAATGCAGAACAAGAAAACAAAAATCACCAGGCCTCCAGAAAGAAGATAGAAGTGGAGTAATAGCACGATTAAGGGTATAATCAAACTTAACCTTTTTATGCGCTGTTATCTTTGAAAAGGCTTAACAGTACGTCCAGATAAATCCATCCGTATTTACAACATTCTTATATATTTAGCCATGCTCCTTCCCACGGCTTTGAGATTGATGCTATCCCAAAAATAAGGCACTACACAAGCAGCTCTTGAAACCTGCCTTTTCCAGTCAAATCTGTTTTAACAAAGGCAAGGCAGCTTTCTCAGCATGTGCTTCAGTTCAGCTCAAAGCAGCAAAACAAAACCGTAGGACGGCAGAACTGTATTTAGTCTTATCTATAGACAGATCTCATTCCCGCACTGGCTTTATCATCTGCCCGGCAGCAAGTGAAGCATCACGTAGGTGTCTCCTGGAAAAAGATGCCCCAGTGGAACTACTAATTCCTTCCTGACCTTATCGCCTCGCCATGACTGCTCCAACCCCAACCGGGCACCCACGGTAACCTCAGCGGCAGCCGCCTGCACAGGTGCCCAGTACTGCTGCTTGTTGATGCCTGTGACGCGCGGAACGCCCACGAGCTGTGAGCAACCTGCTTGGCCCTCGGAGGCAGCTCCTTGTCTCCCTGCAGGCACCGCATCAGCCCCCTTGCCCAACCTGCTTGCCGTGCGAGCTTGTCCTGGCAACTCACTCGTCGTTTAAAGCAGCTCCCCAGCAGCAAAGGTGTCCAGAGAGACTCTGCAGGAAGACAAAGCAGTCGGGTGTTCCTTGCTACCATTGCCTCACTATGCAACCTAATACCATGAATTTCATATACTGAGTAAAGCTGAGTCAGATCCATGAAAAGGTTCTGGGCAAGCTCAGATAGCGAGCAGGATGAGACCAGAAGGCATCTTTAGCATCACGTTGACCAGGGAGAAGAAGGGTCCTTTCAAATGACCTTCTAGCTCTTCTACCATCATGCCAAAAGATTTTCCATAAATGAACAACATAGGGTAAACGGAAAGCTTGAGCTTGGTGCGAGCCCCTCACCACTGATGGCAGAGCCCTGGTTCTGATGGTGCCGTCAGCTGCAGGTAACACAAGGGCCACAGAGAGAAGCGCAGTCTGGCCCCTTGCTGTCCTGCGCAGAACAGGGCGAAGACTCAGGATTTTTCTGAAGGCAAACTGTGTTTTCATGTCACTTCCAGCAGAATTTCTGTACCATTGGGTAGGGCATTGCCTACTCACACACACAAAGCGGGGAGAGGGGAGCAAACGACGCTCCTTTTACCTTAGGACAGCCACCGTGCTCCTCTCCCATGGGCACGAAGAGCCACTCACGCTCCCAGCCAGCCTGGCCCCCCTTGGCCATGGAACAGGGAAGCTGGAGGCAGCCGGCAACTCTCCAGGAATGCCCGGGGTTGCTTGAACACTCAGCTCTCCTTTCAAACTCTTGACCCAAGGCAAAACGAAGCCACCAAATAGCCAGAAAGTGCCCAGAGTGACCCATATCATGTCATAGCTTAATGTGGGTCATCTTTGATTAGTTGCAAGTCTGGCACTATTTTATCAAGGATCTAGTCAAGAAATTGCATTAAAGACAACTGGCCAACTGCTTTATTTATGTTTCTGCTATCTCATCGGCACACTTGGATTCCTGCCGCCGAATGTGGGTGTACAGCAATAATATACATATGACTACATTCCCATAAACCTTCCGTTAAAAGTTTAGGATTTGTCATGGCCAGACGAAAACATGAACGAACATTTATTATAAAATTTTGCAACAGCCTGTCTTTAACTGAGAATTTTGTAGGCCAAATTATGCCTCAAGTATGTTTTTTTCAATATGAAAAATATTATCCAAAGCTAGAAAACTACTATAGCTTTGTGGGTTTTTTTTCTCTCCATGCTAAATAGCAATTCTGATCTATGTCTCATATTCCTTAAAGTCTATCTCTTAGTTATTTATATTAAAAAAAAAATAAAAAAATGTGGATTAGCAAAATCTAATTAGATTATTCTTTCTATCCCCCACCCCAAAATAGACTTGGCTTAGGAAGTCAGAGGGGCTGTTCTTGATGCCTGTCACCAAGCCTGGCACATCCACACACAGCAACGAGTGACTTCCCAGAACAGATCCAAACAGCGACCTGAAGAAGGCAGGAGATGTCCCACTGCTGTGGGCTGACAGTTTTGCACATGGACGCAGCCATGTCCCTGTTTGCAGTGAACCGCTTCTGCATCACAAGGTCTTTGCAGGAACATCCCCGTTGGAATCTACTTTGCCACATCTAGGCAGCCACAATTTGGACATTATTTTTGTTTCCAAGTCAAGAAAAGAAACAGTCAGTGCAGCAGGAGCCGACGGTGAAGGCCATCCTTGGCTAGGCTCGAAGGGAAGCTGCCATCCTGCTCGTGGCTCACCAGCACCACGCTCCTCAGCCTCATCGCGCTCTGCCTCGGGGGGCTCCCCCTGCCCACAACACTTACGCTGCACGCTCTGTGCTTGCTTGGTCCAGCACCAACCTTTGGCCTCTTGATCAGAGTTCCCTGGTACTCTTGAAAAGTGACTCTAAGACAAACAGCTAGACTCTGCTAGCACTCAATTTTTGTATTACATAAAGGGTTCAATATCCTCTTCTATATCAAGGCCTCATTGCATTATGCATTGCGTAATCCATGTGTCCTGTCTCAGAAAGATTACCATCCCAAAAGTCAGTTGAATTGCATCAGATTTCATCTTGTATAACATGGCACAGTGTTTGAGGAAGGCAACAGTTTCAAGCTTGACCAGTTTTAGAAGGAAGAATCTGTGAGCCTATGCTAGTGGCAAGAACAAAACCCCTTGATTTCCTACGCCAGCAACATTTTCAGCACAAGAAAAATCACAAATTAAAGACATCCTAAACCAGCTCACAAGTATTTAGCAGTACGTTGGAAGAGCCTCCATTATTGCTTAGTATGCAACTCTATTCTGAAAAGCAATTTAGCACAGATATCAGAGCAGAATATAAATCATTAGGAAACACTGCTATATTTGTCTGCAGTTATGAGAGCTCCCCCTTGCCCCGAGTGCCTCCAACACAAGCCTGCAACCAGGCAGCTCTCCCACATGACATGTTGCCCATATTCCCACACAGCGTGCGGAGCTCGGAGGCTACAGCCGCGGTTCCCAAGCCAGGAGAGCCGCCGAGGTTCCCACGTAGAGTTTGGCTCAACCAGGGATGAGGCTCCTTTGCCCCGCGCAAGCCACCGGCTTCCGACCCTTCCCCTGCCCCAGCCCAGACTTACTTGCTGAAGGTCGCTGTTCTCACCAATACTCCTTTTGTTAGGCTGACAGAAATGAATTGCAATGAACTTTTGCTTAACGGGAGAGGATACAACTAGCTGTATAAGTGCAAGAGACAAATGAAATGAGTAATCATGAAGTGTCTTTAAAACAAAACTGAAATCCTCACCAGAAATCAAAACACCCATGGAGGTAAAGGCCAACAGGCTTAGACTACAGGATCTCACTCATATAAATAAGATCAACAATAAGAGCAGCTGTGACTCACCGATTAAGAAATCTTTACTGTCTTCAGTTAACAACAACAACAAAAACTTGCGTGGTGATGGCACATCATCAGTATGTATTCAGTTACATAAAATGACTTCTTATGAGCTGTGAGGGATTGCAGTTTGAACAGAGAAGAGAATGAAGATCCTTGCAGCACCTCTCAGTATAATGGAGAATCAAAATTAAAAGTTTATTAGTGTTATGGAAGCCCACCAGCAAAAGCATAAACAGACTAATATGAAACACCCTAATTGCCAAGGCCGAACTTGCATTTCTTTCTTTAGCTTTTGATTTTTCATTAGGAGCTCTACACCTCTTTATTCCAAGACAAAGACGGGCAAGTGATAGACCAACAGAAACTGCAAATCGCCTTTTACAGCTGGGTTATGTTGCTGAAAGTAGCTGCTGTATTTTTCTCAGCCTTTCTCTGAGACAGTTGGCACTGTCAAAGCCACAACAGACCACAGGTCTGATCCAGCAGCTCCTAAACAAGGTCCCCCTGCCAACTGCAACACATGCTTACCAATCACCACAAGACAAACTACTTTTTCTTAGTAATTTAAGTGACTGAGACCCAAAGGATATAAAATTATGAATTACCACAACCATATGCCAAAAACCAAAATGGTGAAAACATGGTCGCAAAGTGCAGTTCTTTCTCTATAAATTAAAGCCAAGGGGACTCCCAGTGTTTTCTTTCTTTTTTTTTTTTTAAATGCACAAAACCAGAATGCCAGCAACATGTTCCTTGGTAGAGGGCCAAAGACCGCTTAAAAATCTAAGACATCTTGAAAATTGAGACTACATAACTTCTTTCATTATTTCCCCACTCCAGTGAAGTACAAAAGTGGCTTCAGTTTCCCCCATGATCTCCTTTGATTCTTGGAGCTCCTGTGGGCAGACAAGAGCACCAAGAGCTATGAATACAGCTTGTATTTGGCATTAACTGAACTTTCCTAATTTTTGTTTTACAATTACATTTTAAAACACATGTGCTCACCAAATTGTCTCCTACAGATCAAGCCATCTTTCCACAGTCAGCAAATGGTGCCATTTATGCAGTCATCACGGCCCAGATCAGACCAGAGGCACAGTAAGACATCACACAAGTAGTACAATAGCATGTACTGAGGAACTACTGAAACCTCACTTAGCAAATAAAATCCCTCTCATTAAAAACAAAGAACCTCATAAGAGTCTTTTGCTGCAGAACATCATTCATGTTT
The DNA here is from genome assembly GCA_035222435.1 of Microcambeva ribeirae. Taxonomy (NCBI): domain Eukaryota; kingdom Metazoa; phylum Chordata; class Actinopteri; order Siluriformes; family Trichomycteridae; genus Microcambeva; species Microcambeva ribeirae. Next base: position 17,659 of record JAYECN011272632.1, on the reverse strand, counting down.
CCAACATATTTAGCATTTTCTGCAAAAAGAAAAATGTACTAGAGTGACTGCGTGCAGGAAAAAATGCTGCATTCACGCAAGAGCCACAACATCCCACACTTCGGCAGCGCGCTTCCCGACGCAGCTCGTCCGGGAGAGCAGAGCTCGTCCCTGCTTTCTTGCACCCATGGCCCTAACACAGTCTTTTCCTCTGTCTGGAGCTCCAGCAGTCCTACCCGCTGCTCTGCCGCGCTGGCGCTACGTTAGCCTAGACAGGCAGCCCAGGGCAGCAGCACCAAGCTGGGCTGAAGTCCGAAAAACTTCCCTCGCATTAGTCTTACTTGAAGACTGTAATTCAGCCGTCTCCTTTTCACCAAGGCTCTCGGGCAGAGCAAAGAGGTGGCTCGCAAGGGCTGCGTGGGAGCTCAGGGCGTTTCCTTGGGCAGCTGTCCACGGGCGCTGCCGTGCGGACACGAGCTCGGAGAGGCACAGAGAGCTCTCCGGCACGCGAGGCAGGCGCTGCCGGCCAGGGCCCGGCCTTGGAGGCCACGCGAGGGAAGCGGCGGTGGCTCCGCCGCACGGCAACTGCCGGCACACGCACTGCTTGTCAAAAACACACAGTCGGACCTTCTCCCTCCCACGTGTGAGGTTTCCTTGGCCTGCCCTCGTTGCCCTCTCCACATCTGAAGACACCAGCCCTCAAACTTTTTATCTGCAATTGCTTTGCAGGCTGCCACTCTACGGCTTCTGAAGGGGATCCCCGAGAAGCTGCACGCGTGAGGCCAGCTTGCTGCCCGACGCGTACGCGCCGCGCGGGTATCGGCGCCTCCGCTCTGTAATCAAGGCAGGGCCGCAGCTGGGAGCGCAGGGAGCCTTTATCACCACCTCCCCTCCCAACGCACACCCTCCACGTTGCTTCAGCGGGGACCACGTTAAATATAGAAGCGGTCTCTGAATCACCAGTTCCTGTTGTGGAAAGCAGCTACAACCAGATGTTTCTGTGAAAGAAGCTCCCTGCCAAACAATGGAGTCACAAGCTGCCCACCAGGTTAGATCCCCTTCAGTACAAAACGCTTTTAAACCCCAGAACATTACTTTAAACGTTAAACCCAATAATCTCATTCCCTGAGGTTCCTAATCCTTCCTAGAAAGCGACTAATTCTCACCGCAGGGATGCCGTGTGGCGGGGAGGCGCAGGGTTAACTGCTCCCTGCAGACCCTGGCTCCGCGGCCCTTGCGGCCCCGGGCTGCTCGTGCCGCCGCCTCCTCGCACACGTGGGCCGAGGCGGCCGCGCTGACCGCCCAGGAGCCAGGGAGCCACCAGCCGGCTCCTAATTTCTTCTACATCTCTCCAAAGACCTCGCAGAATAACTAGGTGTTCCTAGTTATTCTAGCAGGCATCATCCAGATAGAAGTTCCATACCGAGACAGATATACGCACACCTCCATATGTACATACATATACACGTATGCATGTATAGGTACACAATCTATACCATCCATCGGAGAGGCCAGCTGGTGCTCGCCTATTCAGCACGCTGCACGCGAGGAACATTTTGCTTTGCAAGTCCGGACAGTTCATCCATGAATTACTGGTGCCACAGGGGCACCACAAACCTCTCTCCTCAGTTTTACCTGCGTTTAGCCCGGTAAAGGACACGCAGCTGTAAGCCAAACATTGCTTACCTACCATAGCCCTTCCAGAAAGGCTTCCAGCCTCAGGAACAACCTGGGGGAAAGCCAGCTCTTTCCTTGGGCATTTATTTGTCCCTCCCTGACCCTTACAAACGCACGCCTGGTCTCCAGCCTAACACGGCCTCCCTCGGCTCCGCCGTGAGCGCCGTGCCCGCGGCAGCTCCCCGCTCGGCGCCAGCCCGCTCCCCTCGGCACCGCTGCTCTCCAGCCCCACGGCACCCCCCCAGGAGGAGCTTCTCGGGCTCCCTCAGCAGAGCCCGGCACCACGCAGCCCCCCTGCACCTCCGCCGAGTCCATCCTGCTTCTGGCAGGCTCCTCCAGACGTGTCAGTCACGTCAAGCTGTTTACTCCCTGTACCCTGAAGGAGGCTACTCCTCGGGCTCTTATCCTGTCACTGTGCTGACACGTGTCACCGGCAGGCCCTGTGATCTTGCTTCTGCCTATTAAAATGCATTTTTGTTCAATACAGCTCACCAAGACACCCAAATTACTCTGTATAACTGCCTTGTCCTCACTTACCACCCTGCCTGCACAGCACGGCCTGCCAATTTTATCAGTAGCGATGCTGCCTTCGCTTCCAGATGCGTGATGGAAAGGTCTTATGGAAACCCGCCTCCTTAAAACAGATTTCTAGAAGCGTTCCCATTTGATAATGATTCACCACCGATGACTAACAACAGTTAGTCAGTTCTTAATGCATCACCACCTAGTGCTAACGTGTCAGGACAGGGGGACAGATTCGCCGAAGCCCCGGCTGGCCCCGGCTACCCCGATGCTCCCGAGGCAGTGGGAGCGAGGGATAACCAGGAGGGCTGCAAGGGCCGCGCTGTCTCCCCGCAGCGTTCAGAGACGCGGTGCTGCTACATCCACGCAGCTCTCGCACGTCACACCGACGCGTTCCGAGAGCACTGCCGCGTTCCTAGGGCATTCCCACAAAGCCATACAGGCTGCCGTTAGTTGGTCTATTTTTTTTAATCCATTTAATACTGCATTATTTTTTCCAATATCATGATGAGGATTAATGCCAGGCAAGCTGGAATATGCTCAAATGAGTCACTCACCCTTCCTTCCTCTTGCTAACACCAGTCCCCCTATAGCAGGAGTCCCCCTATAGCAGGAGTTACTAAAAATTATTGTCTGCAGACCTGCAGTCTTTTCAGGTAATTCTTTAAAACAGCTGTGTTACAGTGCTGCTGATTTACATGTGCCTATCCCTAGAAGTTATTAAATTTTCACTTATTAGAAACACATTTACAAAATGTATCACTCTTTTGGTGTGCCTTTATCATTCCACACCTTCCCAAATGCGGTACTAACAACTACTACTACTTTTTTTATTTTTTTTGAATCAACTATTACCTCTACCCAGTAACTTGAGTTATTTGACTCCTGACACATTTAAGCTATAGAAAATATGGGGAGTTTATTCTCCTTAATTTACTTCCTAACTTTTAAATGTATGCTGATCAAGCATCCATTTCCCTCATTTATGCGTTTTGCGCTCAAATTTGTAGATGCATCCTTAAGCCAAAGAGGGCTGTTAGCCTTATTGTTGTCTTAGGAAAAAAAAAAAAAAAAATTAAACTTCTTGGCCATTTATTTTTTTCTTACCGAGATTCCATTTTTTTTTTTTCCCCTCTACAATACCATTCACTATATTCTCCTCAGCGATGACACACGTGCTCTGTTAAGCACATATTTCTTTGGGGTTGCAGTCACCCCGTGGCAACCGGCACCTTCCAGCCGTGTGATACCGGTGTCCACAGCAGCTGTCTCGGCTGCAGCACGGTAGCCGGGGCTGACCTTCCGAGGCACCGAGCACCTTTCCACGACGTTCGGCACCTCGGGAGACACAAAGAGCAGCGAAGCCCGTGGAGGGAGGCTAATGGAAGGTTTGCCGCCTGGCCATTTCAGATATCCACCGAAAAACCTGCACGTGAAGAGCGTGTGCTCGCTTCTCCCGCGCCTCGACTGGGGCCGGACAAACCCCTCCCGGCTCCTCGCAGCAGCCTGGCTCTGCCGCGTTCACGGCCTTTGCGCGTTCCCAGCCATTCCCTCCTTGCTCGGCGAGCCAGGGCAAGCGAGGCGACCTCAGCGCCGTCCCCAGCGCGGCTCTATCGCGGCAGCCGGAGCCGAGGCGGAAGGCGATGCCGAGCACGCGCGCGCCACGCGGACGCACGGCAGCCCTTACGGCGCCGGGCTGGGAGCGCCCGCGCCCCGCCGGCTTTGCGCGCGCCGTGCAGAAACCTCGGTGCGCAAGCAACCTTTAGCCTCTAGGACAAGGCTTTCAAAGGGCAGTAAATCTACAGGGTGTTCAGCAAGAAAAACACAAATCTGGTTGGGCAGTTGCCGCAGAAGCGGGAAAAGCATTCAGATCCTGTCGATATTGAGCACAATTTGACTTAAACAGACCTGCTAAATATTCATAGACAGCGACCTGTCAATTGCCCTGGAAGCACCGTGGGGGGCACGGGACAGATGCAGCTCGGCAGACCCTTCCACATCGTCAAAAGCCCCACGCAGCTCCTGACGCACCCACTTGCACGCGCTGAGTGACAGCGGAAATATGGGGAGTCTAAAATCAGCAGCTGCAAAGGAGATGACTGGGTGCTTGCTGCACATCAGATACTGCAAGGCTTTTTTCCTTTTTTCCCCACAACTTAAAATGACTAAAGAAGAACACACAGAGTATTTTAGTCTTCCACTCTTCCTTTTCAAATGGCAAAATGGATGGAAGGTGGAGGAGGAAAAAAAGACTGCAGAGCAAAACATTACAGAGCAAAATTAGAGCCCTACCCATGCCTTCTGCAACAAATTGCCCCTAAATTAGGCTGCAAGTATCAAAAACCATCGATCTGGACAGACAGTCTATGACGTGTGCGCTGCCTGTGCTAGGATTACTCTGTTCCCTGCTTCAGGCTCGAGGGCAAATATAACTACGTGGGTTGCCAAAAGCCTCAGACATTAAAACCTTCAACCTTTTCCTACTACCTGGATTTTGCAGAAGTGCATGTTCCTCTGCACGCACATATACAGAGGGATGGGAAGAACCTTGGTTGGGCCAGAAGTCCAAGGTGTCCTAGAGGGCTCATACTCCTCTTAAATTCCTTTCACGTTCCTCTCCACCAGCTTGGAAAAATCTTAAACGAAACCAGCTGCCAGGTTCTACCCTCCTAAAATGTGCATTACATTCACTATTATACATGAAATATGTTAACTAATATATTTCTATAAAAAAAACAGTAATGACATGGTTAATGACAAGTTTAAGATGCCATAACAATGTTTCAGAAGTGCATTGCAAAGAGTAAAGTCAGTTCACATTCCTTTCATAATTTCTGTTTAAGGTTAGCTGGATCTGAAGGAATCTGTGCTTGAAAATTAAATTCAGATGAAAGTACAGAGTGACTTAAACACACAAGTGCTCTTCCTGACTAGCAATGCATCTTATGTCCACACAAATGTGCCCACTTTCTTAAGAGCAGCCTTTCTATTTAGCATAATCTGCTTTAGAGCTTTGTCTACACAAGGCACTTTGGATTATTTCCAAGAAGACTAAAAGGATAAAAATTTAAAAATGAATTGATTAACTGCTTTACAGCCCTCTCGGTCACCCGTGCTCAGAATGCGAGTGCCTCGGGACTGCTCCGCCTCAGCGGCACAGGGCCGTCTAAGCAGGGCACTTGGAATTCACACCTCCAGCTGCTCTGAGTCATTCCTGCACGGCGTGGGAAGACCGGCCCTGAGCTCCAGAACCACATGCGGGATGCAGTCAGGAGGAACTGCTCGCGTAGCTTGTCGGGACGACAAATCCAAGCAACCCCACGCAGCAGGAAGCTGGTTCAAGCCCAGACCAGAAGAATGTGAGAAACCGCACAATCATGAAAGCTCGAATTCTGGTAAATGACCTCATGACCATGTATTTACCAGGCCTGCTTTAGGAAAGCATTGCCATTAGGCACCTTGCCTTCGTTTCAAAAGCTTCTTATCCCACCACCAGCGTCCCGGACTCCCCTGCATCCCCCGCCTGCCCGCGGCCGCACGGCCACCGCGCTGTCCCGCGAGGACACGGCGCGAGGCTCAGCTGAAGCCCTCACTGGGAGACTTTAAGCACCACCTGGAACACAACAACAAACGGAGCAGGAATTCTGGGTTCAGACCCACACGACGTGGCGCTGCTGCATGCTCCCCAGCCTCGCGCAAAGTCTCCTTTGGGGATGATTTTTCCAGATCCTAGTAACTGGCTCGGCTGCAGGTCCAAACCAGCTTTGTTCACCCCATGATTGTTTGTCACTGATAAAAAGCAGCTCTGGAGGGAGACGAGGAGGTTTTCAGCTTCTTCACTCCTCTGTGGCTGTATTCACCTAGCTGCTTCATCTGTCTTTGTCCTCTCCTTTGGCTTTTACGCCTGGTAATCACAGACAAGCCATTTTCTCATGTTCATGGCTTGCTGTCACTGTAACTGTTCTTCTTACTTTGCGGAGCCTGTAAATCCCCACACCTGCCTTTAAAACTAAATTTACGACACCACTGATATTCCAGCAGCAGCTTCAGCAACGCACTCAGCACATCCTCACGGAGGAGCCGGAAGCAGCAGCCTCCTGTTTGCATCCCCCATGCCGGCAGCCCGGAGAAACCCCCCGCGGGAGCCAGCCTGGAGCGCTCTGCTCCACAGGGATGCTCCTACCAGGCCCCCCCTACTCCACAGAGTCCGGGACAGCAGGAGAGGTGTGAGAGCACTATTCCCAAATTTCCTCCTGAACAGCAACCTCCTGCTCCTCGCCACACTGATTGGCTATGAAGGGGTGTCCAAAATTTGCTGCCGTCTCGAGCGGCGCCGAGGCCTCCCCCACGGAACGTCTCGCCAATCGCGCGAGGGACGTTCCCTTCTCCTTGCCGCCGGCGGGATGCAGACACATAAACAACTCGGCTGTGCACACAGGCAGAGCCGGGGAAAGCTGCAGCACCAAGGGCACCACGGGAGACCACCCGACCTAATAACCAATTATTTGCAGAGGGCACTGTATTTGTGAATTAGAAACACGTTGATATTAATGCAAATGTGCAAATGGAAAATGAACCTATTAGACATGGCAAAGGAATATTTTAGAGCACTATTTTTCCATGGATGAAGTTGCATTTCACGGGCTTTGTAACCCCCCACAACCAAAACATACAAGAGCAGTCACTTCCAATGATCATCAGCAGAGGTTTCTCACCACTGCGACCAGAGATGTTGTGACTAGAATAGCAGAAAGGCGAGTGTTGGAAAATCCAGGCAGGCTCGCTGTCTGCAGGTTTCCAGTCTGATGTGACACCACATGACAAGTTGCGTTCTTGTACCCAGGCCTATGTTGGACCATTTCCAGTTCCATTAGGGGGAAAAAAAAAAAAAAAAAAAAAAAACAAAGGGTGGGGTGGAAAAAAGATTTATCACCTAGTCATAAGTGTTTAGAAGGAGATGCACTATTGCAAAAGTTACCAAGGCTTAATGCAAAAGCACTGCCTTGGCACACACTGGGGTTTTCTGAGCTCTTGCTTTATACACTTGCATGTATAAGCGCAGCAGATGAGCTGCCCTGCTGGCACCCGCTTCTCAGGCGGGAACATCAACAGCCGCGTCTTGCTGGAGAAGCCCCTCGCAGCTCTACTGCTCACCCCGCAAGCTGCACCTCTGCAGGAAAGTCTGTGAAGAGAAAAAAATAAGCTCTGGAGGAAACTGAGGTCAACTCTGACCCCCTTTTCATCCTCCCCTGACTTGTACAGGAGTCCCGAGCAAAGTGGCTGTGCAGGGGCGAGCTGAATACGGCGAGCAGAGCCGCACTGCGGGGCGTCCCACCAGCCTCCCGAGCGGACAGGGCGTCTCTCGACACCTCCTCCTGACCAGTCGCACAATTCCCTGTCCCTTAGGTCACCTTGCTGTCCCTCTGTCCACACCTACCTGGCAGAGGCAGCAGGCCGGTCGCAGCCCAGCACCCGCTGACGAGCTCCCTTGGGCTTACTCATTCGCTCGGAGAGCGTCAGGCTGCCAACTCCGGGCCCTACTTCTTCCTCCGATCACGCAAACTTCACGCCGGTCGCACACTCCCTTCACCTCTCCCACCTCCAAATTCCCCTGCCCACACCGTCACCACAGCAAGTTTTGTCTGCTTGGAGCCATGAAACCATCCAGCTCTCGCAGGAGCCGCTTTCCCGTCCTCCTCTCCACTACCTGCCAGGTGAACATCCACTCCGCCCTGCCCATGACATTTACCCAGGGAGGATCTGGCAGAGCAAAGGCAGCTTTCATAGAGGTCAGGCCTCGCAAACACACCAAGAACCCTTCCCCAAAGCTAAAATTTCTTCATCAGCTCCACATTCCCCACCTTCAATCCATTTAACCCAAAACAAAGAAAAAAAGAAAACATGCAAACCCCACAACCCTTCCTCTTTCATACTCTGCGCCAAGGGAAATGTTTATTTTATTACAAAGGCTGCACAATTCCTTTTACAAAACCAACCGGAGTTTAACTCCAGCGCGGTGCTTGCACAGCAGTCCTGTGTGCTCTTCTGCTCCAAAAACTCCAATCACGGTAACTCTGCACCATGCAAAAAACCCCAAAGTTACAAGGAACTCTCGCTGCACTGCAGCTAAATCTTAACTTCTGACTAAGGTAAACTAAAGTTCATGGCTAAAGCAGGCCAAAATATATCTACATCTGCAAGCTGGACGATTTACATAAGTCTTCACCGGCTCAGCTCTTGGAGAGAGCAAGGTTGAGCCGCTTGCCCTGCTGTGCACCTGGCAAGATGCGGTGCCATAAATACCAGCACCAGAAGGTTGCGGCTACGTCTCCGTGCCAGGTACCTGACAGGCAGCTCCTCCTCAGGACAGCCTGATGCGCAGACCGGAGCCTAGCCATAATTCCAGATTTAAACTGAAGATGCGAAGCATTTCAGATTTAAACTGTAAGCTATAGTGACATCCTAAATTAAAGTTACCATGCATTTTCACTCGTCTTTATTTTAAGTAGAAATGAAGGGAAAGTCAGAGACTGTTATTTTGGACAGTATCAGCAGACAAATGCCTTGACCTATATGCACTGTACAATGAACACATTCATGGTTCAATACTGAAAATGCCCAGGACTCCACACAGCAGGGTTTCAATTAATAAAAAGACAAAAACTATCTTATTACCTCCTCCAAGATCAGAGCCGCAAAGTGGACCTCATATCAAAAATCTACCCCAGACAGAAGCACTCAGAGGGTATCGATTTGCATCAAAAGCAGCTGAAGCTTCTGTGCTTTTCATTAATTGGTTTTGATTGACCCCTTGTCTTTGGCCGACTACAGCTGAAAAACTACTCAAATAGACATTAATTATGTTAATTAAACTGGATTCAAAGATCTAGGTTTGAGTCATCCCTTCAGGGTCACAGTGCAGTCTGCAGGATTCTCCAATTTCACTAGTCCAGCATATGCAAAAACACATCCTGGGCCGGGGCCTTCCCATTACCCAGCCTAAACACAAACCGGCTCAAATACAAGGCTTAAAAAACACTTATTGAGCAAAAGCAAATGAGACTGTATGCAAACGTACACAAGCATCAAAGAAATTCTGCACCTTTATCCCTGAAGCAGCCAGTGCACAGTGCAAGGCGGAGCAGTTATGAAGCAAGTACCATCAACCCTCATGCTTACTCCAAAGTAATGGGAATATCTGACTTTTCAAAGTGCCAAAACACTCTGACCAAGTCTGACATTTATATCTCTATAAATAACACAAACAAAAGCAAAGAGAAAGCAACATTTACAGATTAGAGAAAGAGTGCCCATCCCTGGCACTCAAACACTAAACTAAATGTGAGAATCTGATAACGTTTTGAGTGGTTCAAAGCGAGGACATGAAGGGAATGGCTTCTTGTTTTAAAATTAATTATTTACCAATCCTTTCAGCTACGAAAACTCCTGTGATGACTCATCTTTTTCCTTCCTCCCTTTAACCAAAGTCTAAGACGCACGAGCAGAACGCCCCTGCGCCGCAGCGCTACCCTCCCGAGCGCGATGCTTCACCTTGCACGCAAGAAAGGATCTCAGTAGCTTCATTCCTCTCTCCCACAACAGACCACCCTTCCATTGAGCCTGCAAGGAAAATCACAAAGCATCACGAGGCAAAACAAAATGTGTAATTTGTAGGTTAAGAGAAACCAGAGAAGAGAAAGTCCATCTCAGCTGTCTATTGCAAAATGCCAGTTCTCCTGGTGACGGGACGCGCTGGGAGCCACGGGAGAAGGCTCCATTCACATCGCCAGGAGTCCTCCATAAACACCCCAGCAAACGAGACAGCGTTTTTATACTCGTGCAGACCGTTCCTACTGTCTGCAAGGGAATCTGCCTTTATGCAAACATGGAGAGCAGGTGCCTCTTGAGTTTACAAAATGAAGGCCTCAACCCTGCACCGCACATCCACAGATGCCTCCTGTCAGGACGAGCACCCGGCGAGCCAAGCTGCGCGCCTGGGGCGCGAGCGCCGTGCCTGCGGGCAGCGCTCGCCCCTTCCTGTGCTAAAATTACCGCGCGCGTTACGGCGCAGTTGCAGAGCTCCCACGCACGCAGCTTTCTGCCAGCAGCAGCAAGACGAGGGCCACCGGGCTCGGCGAGGCAGGGAAGGGAATGCACGGAGCACGCGGGAATGCCCAGGCCGGAGCGCAGCAGCGTCCCGTCTCTCCTGTATCCCCGGGTTTCCTGCAAATATTCCTGTGGAAGCCCGAGCTGCTGCCTTTCGCTCTGACCATGCAGACCTAACAAGAAATTCACAGGATTCACGTATGTGACTTACCAGGCTTCTAACTTTACACCAGTAAAGCTGGAAAAAAAAAAAAACAGACCTGTTCAAAGAGTTTGATTTATTTGATTTATACCCTGATACACATGTGCATAGTTATTTTCAGAAATGCTTTTATTTAAAAAATAAAAATAATTAAAGCTGTGCTAAAGACTTCTGGCACTCATCCTTCTCCCTAGCTTCCATCAGAAGAAAAAAAAAAAAAAGAAAAAAGAAAAAAAGAAAAAAAAAAAAAGAAAAAAGCTAAAGCTAAACTGATCCAACTGAAGAGAATTAAAGTAATAAAAAGCTACAATAGTCACAGGAAGACACCTGAATGCCGGGGCAAAGCGCTAGGCCAAGCCAGCGCGGGAACAGGCCCAAGCGCGAGGCAGCGCCGCGCCGGGTCTGCTGCGGGCGCCGCGCTGAGCCTGCACGCCCAGGTCTCGCCGGGTCTTCCCGCTGACTCCAGCCGCCCCGTTTTCCAGTCCCTCCCTGCCCTGGTGACCCAGTAGTTCAGACCACAGACAAACTGGAGCTGTCTGAAACTCCAGAAAGTCTCATTTATTGCAAAATAATGGGGAAAATTTGAAAACCAGCCCATGCAAGTGAGCCAGGATCACAAAACCAGACTAAATCCAACTGCCCTCCCCAGACGCCCAACGATCACTTGCTAACGAGCACCGTGTTGCAGAGCTGCAGGGAAGGTGCCCTTGCAGCACGGCTCGGCGCCAGGGCACAACCAGAGGCCAAGCGGCCCCAAATTGCGCTTGCCAGTACCAGAACTGAGTGCCACCGCGCACAGGGACCCGCCAGGCTCCAGCCCGCGGCTCCGCCGGCCGCTCCGGTCCATCCGGAGGGCTGCCCGCCCGGCGCACGGAGCGGAGCAGGCAGCTCCATCCCCTGCGTAGACTTTTAATTTGGTAGGTGACGCTCCACAAAGATATCAAAGAAACATCAGCAAAACCGTTATTAAAACCGTTCAAACCTTGGAAAATATCCTCGGCCTGCGCTGGTTCACACGCTGCCCCCTAACCCTAGGCACATTAATCCGCATCCAGTGCGTTCGATAAGCAAGACACACTCGTATCCCTGGCCTCGGATCAGTCAGAATAACTTATCTTGGGGACACCTCCAACTCAAAAGGGTCATCAAGATATTTTTGAGAATCGCTTTGTAAAATGATCTGACCCCACAGGCCGCCTCGTTCCAGCACCGCCAACCGTGTAGAAAGCCGAGAATGAGCCCCAAGGCTTTGGGGCACGTTGCAAAACCCGGCCTTTTGAATATTTTCAGTAACAACATGTTAACAGGACTGTTCAGAGCACTCAGCTAGAGAGCACAACTGCGTTCGCCCTTGTTCAATAAAACCAAAGCTCGCCTCACTTTCCATACCCATCTCCCCCTGAGGATGAGGATGGCCAGCGAGCGCCCTGTGCTGACCACAGTCCCCCACACGCAGGGCACAGCTCCTGCTCTGCTTGCAGAGGGATCTTCCAGGGGCTTTTTTTTTTGGTTGTTCTCAGCTGTTATCAACGACTACAGCTTTTTCTGCTGCAACAACTCCGTGAAAAGTGGAATATAACTCATGGAATTTCTGCAGCACAAATACGCAGGAAAAAAAAAAAACAGGTCAAAGACAGCGCTGCTGTGTCGCTTGGCTGAGGAGCCCTAGAGGAGGGCGCTGGCCACCGAGTGCTGCAACGTGCGCTGGGCAGCAGCACCCTGCCCTGCACCTCCCGGCGGGCAGGGACCTTCAAATGCCCAACCTCAGGGACGGGACCAAAGGCTGCCCGCAAAGGCGCCGTCCCGGGCGCTCCATCTCCCGCCCGCTGCGGAGCGTTAGTGCCGTTCAGTGTTCAGGTGGCAGAAGGAGCTGGAGGCCTCCAGCACGTCAGGGCCTTGGCATGTCATACATACATAATGCAGGACAACCTTGGGCTCGCCATTTTCTACCCTCCTTTTCAAGGGTTTTTCTCTTTCCACTAACACTTCCTTGCAAGCAACGCCCGAAGTCAACTCAGTGACAGTGCAAAAAAACACCCCGAGTTCACCCAACTAGGGATGTAAGTGCTATCCAGCCTAGGTAACTCTCCTCCTAGTTAGGATATTGCATATAAAAAGAATAAGCAGATTTTAAAGTAAAGCAACTTTGGGGCATTTCAAGTGGTAGGGTTCCAGCAGTTACAAAAAAAAAAAAACAGCTAGAAATGCCAGCTGAAATAGCACTGGTAAATGTTTATGGATGAGCGCTCTAGTTCCTACCTCCCATTCTCCATGCACACTGTTCTACTGAAGGAAAAAAAAAAAAATCCTGTTGTTTTCTGCAATCTGAGTCCTAGCTGAGATAGGGCAGGGGCACAACACCAGCCAACCCAATAAAACACTTACAAGAACTGTTAGGACAGAAGAAAAAAACAACAAAAAACATACAGAGTGCTAAAAGCCACACTCGTTTACCTTGGATCAGATGAACCTATTAGGAGTCACAAACGATGCTTGACAAGACGACAGAGTTCTTGGCATTGTGAGTATTTTACAAAGCTGCTTCTCGTGTCTATCCCCCCGTTCCCACCGCTCCTTCACCAGCGAGGGCGCAGGCGGCAGCCACTTGTCTCTGTCAACTCCATCGCCTACGTCCCCAAGCTCCGTGTTCCTCCAAGGACAGGATCCAGATGAAGCAGGGCAGCATTTTGCTTAAACTACTGCAAGGTTTCATAGCAACACATCCAGGGGGCTCTGCAATTTTGGTATTTACAAAATTACTTTTCATGGACATTGATTTTATTTAATTTAAACATCATTAGCCTTAACAGTCCTAAATCCCTTGCAAGATTTGAACTGCTCTTAAAAATGGCTTTGCAGACTGTTTTGGAAAGGACGTTTACTTCAAAATGTGGCGGATCCTGTTTTTGAGCAGGAAGTAATTCTTTTGTCCACCTCCTGCAGAAGATAGGAGGCTAGGGAATAGGAAAGAGACCGATGCCTTGTTGATCCAATCAATTCTAATTATGCACCAAAAACTTTACTATAGCATCCAGTAAGCAAGAGCTAATTTGTGAAATGCAAAGTCCAGCAAATGGAAAGTTTGAGAGCTGATTGCTCAGCAATAAGTGCAGGTTTTACATATCCAGGCACCAGAGGCAGTAGAATGGTAGGATTACAAGCACTTTTTAGCACTTGGAATAATGATAATAATATTAATAATGCGTTGTTTATTTTAAAACATAAATCCTCTAAAAGCAGCCCATGAAAAGCAGTGGACAACGCAACACGATATTACAGCATGACGGATACTACAGCAGCCGCTGCTCTCTGGCGCTCACGACTAACCTCCACGGGTTACGACAGAGCGATGCCGCGGCCCTGCTTAGGTAAGCGCTGCCTAACGCAACGCATGAAGCTTCAGGGAGCAACTGCAAGCTGAGAACCTCTCCCCATTCACGCAGAATTCACCTCCAGAGGTTCCAGTGGAAAAGGGACGGCAGGCAAATATTTCAAAACATCATACTGCGTCAAAACACATAGCTAAGATCGCTCCAGTCTGCCGAGCTTGGTATCTATCGTGTAGGAAACAGGTCTGAACACATGAAAATATGCAACATAATATTTTTCTGGTGTAAATTTAAATGGAGAACTGCTACATTCTGACCTTGGTCACATTTCTGCAGGCTACACCAAGTTTGCTGACAAGCATCTCTATGCCCATCCGTCTCTTTCCTTACCCAGATGTCACAGTTGATACCCAACCATTGGGTCAGATCTGGACTTACAGAAGGACTAGCTGGCTGAAGGCAACTCAACTCACGCAAGTTTTGCTGTGGGGACTGGCTCTTGTTATTCAGTGACAGACAAGTCTTGCCCGCCCAAAGAAGTACAGAAGCAAAAACAGCGAGAAGTAACCAAAATAAGGCTACTTTCCCATTTCTCTACCTAAAGGCAACTTTAAAAAAAAAAAAAAGGCTTCACAAATATAATTCTATTGCAAAGAAAGCTAAAAAGAAAACATGATCTCACATGAAAATTGTAACCCTGAAGTGACTGTATAGAAGTCCTTTCTATTGCAAAGTAGTCAAATTAAAACCTCTACCTACGCTTAAGTAAAAATGCACCTCTGCTTTGAGGCAGCCTTGGCAATAACATCAACATAACTGCCTCGATATCTGAGCATGCAGATCTGTAGCGAAGCCAACCCAGCTCTAAAAATCAACAGGCATTTTCTAAAGCAGCAGTCTGTTTTAATATTAAGCTAAAAATCTATCTATAGATTAACATTCTCAAAAGCTAATCACATGCAATACATTTGCATTTGAGAATAGCTGCCCCCAGAGACTGGAGAACACGAATAAATACACAGCTCTTCAATACATTCGTCTTTTCCCTTCTCTTTGGCAGACATTGTCAAAAATACCGGTTGCAGCAGACTGATTTTATTTTCATAAGCAAGCTATTCTTTTCCCTGCCCTAACTGTCCTTTCTGCCACTAGTTCACATGGCTCATACACACGAAACACAACGGAGCATCAATACAGACTAAAAGCAGCACTCCGTAAACAGATTAGAGCAGGCTGACTCACAACACTCATTAACTTCAAGCTTGATAAAAATATATTTTTATAATTTACTCATGGATAGAGCTGAGCTACTAACATGTAGATTTGTTATATTTACCTACCTCTGGACACCTAATGTTCTCTCTTACAAGGCAAAGGGGTTTTGACTACATTGAAATGGTGATAAGCAGGATGCAAGAAACAAACTAAGAAAATAAACAAGTAAATTCATACCTTCCAGTAGAAGGTGGGCATTGCTGCTTACTATGTGCACATAGCAGATAAATAGCTGCATGCAGACAAGTTGTTTTTAAAACAAATTCAAAGCACATGAGTGAAATGTGATTTTAAATAAACCAGCTATGTTTGAGGATATAACTATTTCCCCTGGCACGTCACAGTCCTGTAGCTGCAGAAATTCCTCTTAAAAAATTTTCAAATGTACTTAAAGTTTATGTTCTTGCAAAAGAGCTTTACAGACATACATATATTATATACACACACAAACCGTCCACCGCTGCAATCAGATTAGAATATCTGCAGAGTGAAGCCCACAGCCACACTTAAATTTTGCTGATTTAGCTGTATCAGTTCCCTCCTCCCCCTCCTTCCTTTGCTTTTGCTTCCCAACTATGCCAGCAAAACCCTTACTGCAGAAGCCCTTCTGCTGGCAGAGCGGCTCTTCTGCCAGCACAAACTGCTCCTTTCACAGGACCAGGCTCAAGCGGCACTGTCAGAGAAAGAAAAGAAAAAAAAAAAAAAAAGAAAGAAAAAAGAAAACTCGGTGAGCCTTAGAAGCACCTCGGGAGGGAGCAGCGAGCAGAGGTGGGCGATGGAAAAGGGGGGAGCACTGCTGCATGAGGGCAGCTTGCTTTGGTGGCAGTCCTGCCACAAGCAGCCACAGGAGCACAACTGCAGGCAGGGCAGCGCCACGAGCTCCATTTTGAACGATGGAGTGTTTAATTTTCTGTTGGGATTTTGGTATCATGTTTGTCAATTATATATAATCTCCCCAAAGGGACAGACAGGCCGAAAACTTCCCACTTATGTTGAAGGGGCACTAACCCCATTCCCCCAAGTGATGGTCAAGTGCCAGCTTGGTTAACCGTTTCCCTGCTGGTAAGATCTGTACTACCATTTATCTGCTAAAAACTGTGTCAGCTCTGAATTGCCACTAAATCCTTCCTGGTAAAACCATCCATATGTTCTCCTAGCCATGAGTAAACAACCTCTCTGCTCTCCCTAATGAAAATCCCTACTGTGCAGACTCATCCTGCCTCCACAGGAAGTTCTCAATATGAAAAATGGAGAACTAGGGGTTAGAACAAGAACAACATCAACAAACAACTTTTAAGAGAAATTCAGTACAATCAAAAAAATTGCACGCTGCCTGCACACTTGCTTTTCGATACAAACATCTTCTCTGCTCCCTTTCCTCCGCTTCCCCCGCAAACCCGACGTGCTGCAGGTTACGCCGCCTGCCACACCGCACCACTGCGGAGCGCAGGCAGGCCCGGCTGCGGAATTTAGGTCAGCTCGCCTGCGGAGCACGCGGGCCTGCACGCAGCCCCGCTCCTCCCGCTAACGCTCCGGCAGCCCCTGCTCAGCCCGCGCCGAGCGCGCCGCTCGCCCCGGCGCCCGGCGCGGCTCTGCCGGCAGGGCCACGCGGCCGCGCTGCTCCCCGCCAGGCAGGAAGCGGCTCTGGAATCGGCCAGATGCCGATTCACGTTTGCCCAGATAAAACAGCGAGGGCTTCCCCCAGCGCGCCAGAAAGGGACTTCCCTTTCTGAAGCGACGCAGGCAAAGATTTAATGAGAGTGAGCCAGAAACTGCCCTGCAAGCACTAAGAATAATTTCCAGAGAGGATCATCTAAACAAAACCCCACTATTTCCACCTTGGTCAATATAAAAACAATAATATATCAAAAGGGATCTGTACTAACTTCAGACAACCTATGGAAAACACGCTGGTATTTTGGGAGAAAATCTATTTCTTCAGGTGGAAAACACTGAGCCTCTTCAAAAAATACTTTCCCCTGGAAGAAAACTGTGGGCTACCGTCATTCCACGCACTGCACAGACATGCCTGAGTAGCCCCGTTCTCAAGGAGCCTCTAGGTACATAAAAATATGCACAAGCCTTTGCACAACTTGGACCTCTGGGTAGGAGTTACACATAAACTAGAAAGTAGTTACATAAGGAAGAGAAAAAAAAAAAAAGCACAAATTTATATTAATTAAAGAGAAATCTCAAACATTTCCTGACTGTTTGCATGGAACACAACAAACCAAACTAACAAAGTCTTCCGTATGTGCAGCAGCATGAAAGATCTGTTCGCAAGAACAAACACTGGTACCAGAAATAGTTACGGGAACCTCAGAAGAAAACAACCCGACAGCAACCCCACACAGTTAATAAGCTGACAGTTGGTTTTGTGCTAAAACCCACCAGCCTGCTCCCTTTCTGCACCTACGGCTACCTCGTAACGTCGTGTTCCTGGAAAGCTGGCACGTGTAGCTCCCGATTAGGGAAAAGAAAAAAGGATAAGTCTGAAGAAGGAAAAAAAAAAAAACAAAAAACAAAAAACAAAAAAAACCCAAAAAAAACCTCTATCGCTCAAGTCAAC
>JAYECN011272524.1:0-29767 GCA_035222435.1 Microcambeva ribeirae | reverse complement strand
GGGCAGCCTGTGCCAGGGCTCTGGCACCCTCACAGCAAAGAAGTTCTGCCTCACATGGAGATGGAACTTCCTGTGTTCCAATTTACACCCATGACCAGTCCCCGGCGCTGTGCGTGCCGGGCAGCGCCGCGCTGCTTACACGGGCTCGGCACTGCCCGCCGAGGTGTCCCGGAGGCCCCTGGCCGGCCCCGCGGGCCCGGAGGCCGTTTCAGGCCGGGGGAGAGAGGCGGGAGGCAGCCCGGGGCCCATGTCGTGCTCGGGCACGCAGGGAAGCGCCAGAGGTGTCTGCTGACAGCTTCCCAGCTCCCTTGGACCTTTCCCACAGACACTCCGCGGCCGTTCCGTTTCCTGGCTTTTTACCTGCGTTTCACTTTTACACAATACTAACCATGTGATACAGCCGTCTTAAAAATTGATCTCCTCAACACATTGTTTCTTTTATTTTCTATCTTGCTGTCTGTTTTGGAGAAATCAGTGGCAGCTGCGGATTTGCCACCTGCACGATGGGCAATTGCCACTGCTACGTTTCATTATAACAAGGGAAGCTTTAGTCCAATGGGAGCTCCTCAAGGCGGTTTTCAAATATTTTTTTGCCTTTATTCTGGCAAATGAACAATCATTTGTGTTTATAATAGTCCATATATTTTTTCCATTGAAGTACTCAGCATAGCAAAAATATGAGTTTTAAAGAAATATTAGTATAGCTTGATAAATATGAGCCTTACCAGCTTTGACAGTAACCCAAGTGAAGACATTCTTTACCTTGTCTCGTTGTCTTCTTAAATGACTCTCTCAATATCATGGAGGATGGATTGACATGGATGTAATTTAAATAGCCATTTAATACTGATTTAAAACCTGAGCAGGAAAACTTAAGTAATAGATTTTTAAGGATCTTTCTTTTCCTCTGCCACTTCTCAGCTGCTCTCCCAAAGAACAGTCAGTCTGTTCATGGCCAAGGCACTTGTATTTTGAGAGTTTAAGTTGCCATTTCCTGTTGCTTTGCCACAAAATGTTGCCTTTCCAGTGAAAGAGACACTTGCTTGGTATCCTTATGAACATTATTTATTTTATTCATAAATAAAAAGGCATATTTTCTCATTATTGTCTGAAGTAATTTCAAGCATTGAATGTCTTTATTATTTTAGTGATCTGTATTTTATGCACCTTTGGGGAGGAAATTAGAATTCAGTTAACAGATATCAAACTGTATTGTAAATTTAAAACACGAGTTAATTTAACATGCTGAAGATATAAGAAAAGTAAGTTTATCCAAACGTGTTTCACTTATAAAATACAACTATGTTATAAAATAACTGTCTTCTGCATCTGAGGAGTTGCTGTGGCTGAGTCTGCCAGGGCTTTAGAATTAGTAGATCTCATTCATTCCTACCTCATGCAAGCCTTTAAAGTGGAAGGGGGGAAAGGAATTTACGTTTTCTCAGGTTACAGGTGGTTGCTCTGTTTTTCATCATCTAGTCACTGATCTTGTAGTTGAATAAGCAGAAGTGAAGAAAATAGCCTCTCTCCGCTGGTCTGCAGAGCCTGATGTAGTAAAAGTCTGATTGAAAAACAAAATGTGATATTAAAGTTTTAATGAGCCACTTTAACCCTGCCCTTGGGCCTTTCACATAGATTATCATAATTTCAAATTTAATATTAAATAGGCTTATTTTTTAAACGAAAACATTATTTCATTCTAAAATATGATTTTCACATAAACTGCTTAAATGTAGCTTAATTAATCCTATTAGATATTAATTTGGCTTAATTTCTGTAGGTGTGCCCATACCGATAGGCAGCGTACTGGCATTCACCGGAGCTAAAGGTAACTTGACCTGCGGAGCCGGCGGAGAGGCGAGGCGGGAAGCTGTCCTGCCCGCTCCCTGCCTGCAGCCGGGAAGACGCCCCCCGCGCGGCGCTCCGGGCAGCCTGCGGGCTGCGGCGGTGCTGCCGGGGCCGCGCGCGGCGGGATCCGCGGCAATCCGGGGAAGCGGATCCGCGGCGCGCAGCTTGGAGGGGAAGTCTCATGAGCACGTGCAGCTTTTACTGGCGTAAACGGTGTGCTTCTGGCTCCAGGGGCCCTCCGGCTCGGGCCCGTGGTGATTAAGGGAAAATGCAGCCACCCTGAACCATCTGTTGGCAGCGGCTTCCAAGTGGTGCTTTGTGCACAGATGTCCAGAAGCAAGGAAATGAGGGCAGGGAATGAGGTGACAACAGGCCCAAAGTCCCGTCCTCGTCAAAGCAAAGTGATGCAGGATCTCTGGGCACAGTCGAGATGTCAGTGAAAGAACTTTCACGCAAATCACTGTGTTTTAAGAAAAGCATGTTGTAAAACTGCGTTTTCTGGTTAAGCGTCTCATTTTCCTTGCTGAACAGAAAAATCTTGAGTAGGTGTTAGGCAAGGAAGAAAAAAGGCATCTTGGATTAAGGCCTCCCAGCTGCTTGACAGTAGATATTAAAAGATCCTTTTGCCTTTTTAATTTTTGATTTTGCTTTCAAGCTTCTCTTGGTATCTCAGTGGAATTGGGGGAAAATTATTAACACAATATGGCAATGGGCAATTGCAAGGAAACTGTATGTGTGCATAGGCAGGTAGGCTAAAAATGGCCTAAAGGAGTAGCAAATATGTTTGGTGTGTGTTTAAGGGCTGGAGGGAAGAAGATGTCTGAAAAGCATTGAGGAAAATAATGAAGTAGCCAAAACCCATCTGAATATTTCTTTTTCCTCACCCATGTTTCTATGCTTGATGGTCCATTTATTTATTTAAAACTGCCTCATAACTGCATCCCCGCCAAAGTCTCCCTAGTCGCTCCCCTTGGAGGTTTTGCCTTGGAGGCAGAATTTTGCTTCTTTTCCTCCTCTTTGGAAGGGTCTCTGCCCTAGCACCTGTGCAGCTGTGCTCTCCTAGACAGAGCTGGGTTTGAGGTGGTGTGCACAGTGCAGTGACACACTGCTGAGCAGGAAACGCTCGAGGAAAATGCTGAGCATTGCCCTGCACTCGGGACCCGCTGCCGTGGAGAAGAGCTCGCACGAGTGCAGCGCATGGGTGAGATTTTTAAAAAGTGGTTTAATTTTAAACCTGTAAGCTAAGGAGAATAAACACCAGAAGCAAACAATAACTTGCCCTTCTTGAGTCAGGGCTTTAGCTTGGGATAGGCATTCGGGTTAAAAAACCCTTGCAGTCACCCCCACATGCCCAGCACCTTCACTCTGTGTTAGTGGGAACACACGTCTGCAGATCACCAAGGTAAAATGTAAGTGATGCTGGACATGGTGTTGCCTGATTCGTTTTGGTTTTATATGATGAGAATGAGACCTGGGAAGTGATGGTTGGAGAATGTTTGTTTCTGTAAACCAACATCTCTCTCAGTCTCGTGGGAGACTCTCCTTCCCTTTGCCTCAACCATTTACTATTATTATTTCATGTACCGGCATTACCGTCTTCACTGACAACCCTGCACTTACTGCCTTTTTGCGTTAGGCCCTGTTGCCTCTCCAGGGTCCCGTAATACTTCCTACTCCTCCACTCATCCTGCTAGAAACTACTCACCTCAGGGGAAAAGAGGCACCCCAAGCTCTGTGACTGCACGGTTTCTGCTGAAATTATTATCGCTCAGGAAAAAAATGCAAGAACAGGTATCCAGAGCCCAGAAGCTCCCACTGACACTTACTGGAATGCTTATCCTTCTGTAAATATCATTTGGCATTTCTTCACCTGTTTTGAACTGGTAGTGACATCTTGATTGATAGATGGAAAGGCCTTGTGGCTTCCTAGCTCTCATTAGTTCTTCTGTATTTACATGGCAAGTGCTGCCTGTTTCCCTCCGAGATGAATTCCCAGAGAAATCACATGAAGAAGTGACTCTCTAGCTCTGGGGGAAGCATTCAGGGGTTGTGAATTCTCATTGTGTTCCGTATAAATGGAAGCACATCACTTCAGAAAAACTGGATGTTAGAAAGGGAAATAACATTTACTGCTGAGGAATCTGGAGGGCAAAATGCACGTTGCTCTTCTGAAAATGTTTTCAAACAAAATTTTAAGTTGAAATGTAGACAAAAAAGTCCTCTTGCTACCCGCAAAGAAGCTGCTTCCTTCTCTGCCAGCTCTTCAAATCTACGGGTAATTTATCTGACTAAGTATCTAAGATTCATCTACTTGCTGGATCGGTGGCCAAAGGATCATTTTAGCGATGAAGTGATTTTAGTGATTTTGCAGAGGCCAGGTTATCTCTGCAAGGCTGCCTCTACATACTCTAAAGCCAAATTAATAGAAGGAAGTAAAACAGCACTTGTAGAAAGTGAGTGTAATGTAATGAACCTGTGATGTTTTACCATCCTCTTTCACTATGATTCAGGTAATTTCGGAAGACTCAAAGAACAGGCACATTTTATTCAGTTGTTTAAGTGCTTAAAGTATCACAAAGCAGTTTTGCAATGGGAAAGAAAAATAAGCAGTGAAGGACTGAATTCTAGCCATTGTAATAAGAAATACAGTCAAAATTTAATTTTTTGTTGTTGATTGATATTATCGTGTTAGGCAGCTCAGCTGGACTCTCCAGCTTTTCAGAAAAAAAAAAAAAATCGAAAGAAACAAATATGATAATACAAGACTTTCTGAAAACCCAGAATTTCTCTACTCCCCATTCCAAGGACTGCTTTAAAAGAATTTGCCAGTCTGATTAGAGGTGTTGTTAGCACACAGTCTGTGGCCTTTGTCAATTTTGGAAATGAGCATTTAATACCATATTGCTATATTAACCCTTCATGTGCACCGTTCCATTCAAAACAGCCTGCAGGCGCACAGTTTCTCTGAATTTATGAAACAGGAGAAAAAGATAAAACAGCAGCATAATTACGGGCTGTTTAAGGGAGAACAGTTCAGCTGAGCACCAAGTTACGTGTCAGTACAGAATCAGGCAGGTAGCAGGACTGATTCCTCCTCGGGAGGACGAGCAGTTTTGCACAGCTGAACACCAGAACAGAGCCTGGCAGCCTCCTGGGAGAGGAGACACCACAAGGATCCACATCCACCAGGATGGATGATTACCACAAATGTCTTTCTCAATAAGTAGATTCATATTCACGTTGGGCTGTTGTAAAAGGTCTAAGTCAGGAAATTTCTGTCTTACAGAGACATGGGAAACACATTAGAGACAACTGCATGGTACCTCACTGGGCAGGATGCAGGATCACTTCAGCTGAACTCCCAAGTGAAAGCTCCTGGTCTTGGTGCTGGATAGGGCAAAGCAGTGTTGAACCATTCAGTATTTACATATTGTAGTACTTTCTCGGTATCGGTCAGAATAACACTGATGGCTAGTTATGTCTTCAAAATCTGACATCAGGAGGGCACTACAGAATCTCACATCTTTTAGCAGCTTTATGGCATGGATGATCTGGAGTTAGTCTGTCTTAGTGAGTCCTGAATACAAGGGGAAAAATAGTAATAAAGAAGAACTCAAATGCAGAGATTTATGGGGGAGGACTCAGATGATGAGCTCATGATTTTTGCTAGCTAATGCAGAAAAGGAGAGCTAAGGTAGACTTTTGCTGGGCTCTCTTGCATCTTTTTTTTTCTGAATTCTCCTCTAATACACATAGATGTTGGGCAGTAAGGGTGAGTAAGGGGAAAATTAGATATGCACCTGGGCTGCAGCATCTTGACTCTCGACTTTAAGCAATGAGCACATGGTAATAGGGCTGCATGCAGTCCTCTTCACTTTGCATGTTGTGGACAATTGTCATGGAAAAGACATATTAGTCACATTAGGCCAAATTGTTGCTGTCATAATATGAATAACTGCAGTAGAATTCACATGTAATAACTAGAAAATATGATGGAAGGATATCCAGACCCCAGCAAGTTACTTAGATATTACACCAGTCTAGAAGCTACACAAAAATCAAAAATTTACTCATGAGAAAACACTGAAGAAAACCCTACAGCACAGGAGAGTTTTTGGATCCGTGCTGGCCGTGATGTGCGTGCCCTGGCTGCCAAGCGGCCACGGTGCTGGGCCGCAGGGGCCTCCTGGCTCTGCAGCAACGAGCAGCGGGCGAGCTAGCGACCTTCGCAGCAGAGTTCACGCGCCTGCACGCTGCCCGGCTCCTTGGGGTTTCTCTGCTGCCTTGTTTCCTTCGCCGTGGATGGCAGCCGGCGCTTTCGCGCGTGGAGGCTGCTGCTGCGGAGCTGGAGCTGCCCGGGGCTCTGCTGCCCCGCCGCTGCTCTGCTGGGCCAGCCGGGCTTCGCAGCGCGCGGGCGCCGCTGCACGCTCCCCGCTGAGGGTGCCCGGCGCTTTCTTCACGCTCTTAGGAGGAGGCAGAGCCGGGGGGGGGGTTATTTTTCTTCCTTTTTTCCCCTACACTAAGTTGCCCTGGAAGTGATTCCCGCAAAATCTGGGGTCACCAGGGCTCTTTCGGATACAGCAGCTTCCGCGGGCTGCCTAACAAGGGCAGCGCTGCCTGGTGCGACGCTTCTCCTGCCAGCCCTCCGTGGCTCTCTGCGCTCAACTCCTGCCTCAGCACCTCAGCACAGCTTGCAAAGGCACCCTAAGGCAGTAATTCCTTCTCCAGGAAAATCTCCTCTAGGGATTTTATGTCACTCTATTCCCTTTATGTGCAAATGCTCCTCCTTTCTATGGAGAAAAAGAAATCCTTCCCTTGAAGTTTTGTTGTTGAACTAGATAAAATAAAAATTTCCACTCAGAAAAGAGGTAGGAACCATACAGGTTTACCTAGCTGTGGGATGTATGTTTTTCAGTATTGTTGCCCAAAATCAAGAGCACAAGGCTAGTGTAAACTGCAGTTCTGAAGTATCAACCGTGGTGTTCTCCTATCAACAGCTTGATTTTTAGACCTTACTTGAAATATGAAGGCTTTTCTGATAGGAAGTAGTTGGTTACAACTCATAAACAGGCCAAATTAAATCCAGGAAACGGAATTATTTTCCAAAAACCACATTTTAAAATTAGGGTTAAAAAGATCCCTTAGAGATGGTTTTAAATTATTTTGTGAAGTCCTTACCTTCCTAGAATTGCTTATTTCAATATTTAGAAGATCTCCAAATATAAAAACCTACTGGAAAGAGAACTCAGAAGGGCTTTTTTTCTTTACCCTTTATTTAAAATGCATAATGATGTAATGGAATATTTTGAACAGGAAGAAAAATTTAGATAAATGAAGAATACTGTCTCATTTAAAGTATTCCAGTTATATGAACTAAATATTCTGGGATCAAATAATAGTACAAAATACTTTTGTAAGTACCTTTGATACTGGTATGAGTGATCCTGACTTGCTTTAAAAAAACACTGCGGAGTGACACACATTGCTATCAGCATGTATAGCTTTCCATAAAATAACTATTCGATTTGCACTTAGAGACTTAACCAAAATGCAACCTCTACTTTGGGTCAAATGTTCAAAATATTTTCCTCATTCCATCCTGCTCACATCTTGTCCCCATAACACTCACATTATTTCTGAAAGATTAATAAACACACAGTGGTAGCAGCATAATTAATATTCATAGGAAATAATTGTCAAGGGACTTTGTTGATCTCGCAATCAGAATGAAACAGAAAGTAGGTTTCTGCTAGAATTTTTTAAATGCAAAATGCATACTTCTTTTTTTCTTGTAAATTAAAAACCAAACGAAACTAAAAAAAAAAAAAAAAGAGCTGAGAAAGACTGTCATACCAATAGTGCTACCAGCTGTCTAGACACGTAAGTAACGTGAGGTGATGCTGAGCCAGAGCACTCTTCCATTCTTCTTGTCCTCCTTGCAGTTAGACTCTTTCTTATTAAGGAAAAATTATATTCCCTTTTTAAGAATTTGTAGTCCAAAATAAAAAGGAGGGTGAATTTCCAAGAGGGAGGATACTGGCGTGATCCCTGCAACTTTATTATTTTGCATAATCTTTATGATAAATGGAAGTAAAGCAACAGAAGTTCAGGAAGCTCTCTGCAGCGCTGTGTGTTACTGGGAAAGGTTTCTCTCTCTTTTCTTTCTCTCTAGAATGTTAAATAGAAGCCCGAGCTTGGGAATCGATAGTTCAATTAGATTATATGGTAGGTTTTTGGATGACTGTTAGCATAGCCAGGAGATTACTTTCCTGGGATATTGTGATGAAGCTGCTTGGGATTGGGAGGCTGTAACTGCACCTTTAGCTCGTCTGCACTGGGACAAAACTGCAGCAAGAAGCAGCCATAAGCTTGTGGTTTTATATTATGTGTGCTGCATGCCCAGGGACTAAAGCATAATTAGCCATCCCATATCTGGAAGGAAACAGAAACCACTTGCAACACATACAAACAACAAAAGGAAGTATTAGGCCCACATCCCCAAAAGTATGTACTTAACTTTAAGTATGCAAATTGTTGCACTGGAGTCAACAACGCCATTTAAGTGCTTTAGTGTATGGGAACATTAGTGCAATAAAATGACACTGTACAGACATTATGGCATAGCTGACTGGAAGACTTCATTTTGAAAAGAACAAAAATTCTGTTTTGCATTGGGTTAAAATTTAAACTAGAGTTTGCTTTTTAAAATCTGTAATAAGTATAGCTGTATGCAACTAACCCTTCCTAATAGCACCACGAGCAGCTCAGCCAAAAGAGAGAATGCAGTGTTGACCTCCTAAAATAAATGTTTGTAAATTCTCTTTTCCAAAAAAATTCAAGCATAATGTCTGTTGTTCTGTAACATCAACATCCATGTGCATTGCGCAAATGCCATTTGAGTATTTGTTGGATACCTAACACAGAAATGTTTCAGCATGAACTTATTTTGCGGCTATGAGATCATCCATATAAATTACACTGGATTAAATAGGCTTTGGTTTGCAGTTTTCTGTCTCCTCACACATAGACAAGAATATTTCTTTATGGGAAGCTTACTTTTTTTATAAAGATTATTCCTATAAAAATATTGCATGCGTTGGAGTAGAGATAGGCTTTTTGTTAAATAGCAAGGTGTCTTTCCTAACACAAATGTTACTATCTAGGTGGTCTTCTGGTAAATTCATAAAAGAAGAAATAAGCCCAAATTGTCAATTTAGAGAGGGCTAAACATTTCCATAAAGATGCCTTTCTGGAAGCAACCATTTTCCTCTAATAAGTGATCTATCTGTTCAGTAGCACCGCGCTACTGCAGGCAGCCTGTGTGAAGCTCCAGCATTGCTCATTATCATAACATTTCTGGCTGAGAGGTTTGAAAAGGTTAGTCTTTATTCTTAGAGTAACCAATTTAGAGAAGCTGTAACGAATTACAATTAGAAAAATCACAGATTTTGTATTGATCAAACCCCAATTGCTCACTCAAAGAATTAATTAGAAGGAAGCAAAAGCAGCAAAAGGAGCCAGAGAAGTTCGAAGCACAGAGGGAGATATATGCATTAGAGGGAGACCTGATATCCTATGGAATTGTGGCTGCTTATCTTGGCATAATTACCTTGTTTCCAAATGTGCCTGCGAGTGCCCCAGGTTCTTTACAAAGGGCCCTAGGTTTGTGAACACAGGAATACACGTGCCAGTCTCTGCTGGTAGCTTCTCCGTCCTGAGAGGGAGCAGAAGCGCCGCAGAGCCGCGAGCCTTCGGTGTAGCTCACGACACCAGCGCGATAAGCGTGACGGTGCAAGAGGACCTCAGCCATATCCCTGAACCAAAAGCTGAGCTTGAGGAGTTCATAATAGAGTGGAGCTGGAAAAGCGAGGAGGAGGGAAGTAGAAACAGAATAATATTAGCAGCAAATACCACAGAAAAATATCCCTTTGCTGTCTCCAACTAAGCTACCGATTAGCGCGAGGGCACAGTGCTGTATTTTTCCTGTTGCACGCTGCTTGGAAGTATTCTTCTCTTGCTGTCTCACCCTCACCTGCAAACACAGCATAATGTGAGATTTAACTGTATTATCTAGTTAGAACCTTCACGGTGCCCAAAGTGTAGAGCTGCACTGCATGCAGTGACAATTGTCAATGTTTATATGAACAACTTATGAACTCTGCTTGGTGTTACCGAGTCTCCATAAGTGTCAATCTCTATTTTGATTGCACATCTATTTACTTTCTTTTGTCTTTTTGCCTTGGGCCAAAAATCAAAGACAAACTGTGACTGTTTACATGGCAACAACCTGTAAATGTAAATAGCAAAGAATTGGCGAGGTGGTTCCTAAAAAAAAAGTTATCTGCTAAGGAATGCCAACTGTTTCTTATCAAATCTTGGCAAAAGAAACGGAAAGTATATGAGGAGAAATCTCGTATGATGTGGAGGGGGAGATGGGCAGACATAAGGCTGCACGGAGCACCAGAACCAAAAGAAAACTGCATGAGGCGTACGAGGGGTGTTCAGAGAGGCAGTCCTGGAGGGTCCTGACAGGATGCTGAACAAAATGCTCGAGTGTGGTATTCAGACTGAGAATACAATTGATGTTGTACTGGATTTCTCTACCTCTGTATATTCCTTGTGCAAAAAATAATCATGTTAGAAACCTTGATAAAGTCTGTGAGTTCTACATTTAGACTAATATATATCCCCAGACAGGAGAACTGTAAACCTAAGGAATGAAGCTGTGCTTAAACTACAAAATGTGCTGGAGAGCCAAAGAAACTGCAGAAGCCTGTAGAGAAAGCTAAAATCCCCAGAGCACAGTGTGCTGGGATTCAACACCATGTGTGTCTGACCATGTGAACTACAGTGGACCTGTTACCACATGGGCGTTTCACTGCATTGGTTGGCCGAACATGAGAAGTTCTTTGGTTTTCAATAGAATAGCAAGGTTCATCATTTAGCCTGTTACATTGTTTGTAGATGAAGAAGAAGCTTCTCCGTTTATTTGGGAGGTGTTGTCCTTTCACATTACTTTCACAACAAGGTGGAGGTGAACCCCAGCAACAGAGTTCATGGTATGAACTTCCCAGAGACAGGGAGGTGTCTTCGCTTTATGCCTCCACACCGATGTGCAGAACCAATAAGCACTGGCCTACAGTTGTCCTATATATTTATATGATAGATCAGGTAAGACCAAACTTGTTCTGTCATTCCCCCAAGCAGTTCGCTTGCATCAAAGCTTAGCTTTGATAAAATGTTGAAAAAAATAAAACCATAAAAATCACAAGAATTAATTGGCCACGGCAACTCTCAAGGGTCAGAGCTTTATGGGCTCTGCAGGCAGGTTCTTCCAGTTCACCACACGCAACTGTGGAGAGGGTTGGGCAGCCACCTCTCCTGCAGTGACCTGTGCTTCTCCCTCAAGAAAACACCAGGTGTAAAACAACCTCTTGTCAGTGCAGCTGCCACCGTGCGAGTGAGAACCTGTCAGGATGCTGAAAAATGCCACCGGTGACAGTGGATGCCTGTCCCTTCCCTCCTTCTCCTTCCACTGAAAACAGCTGAAAGGCGAAGGCGGCTGCCGTGCTTGCAGCAGCAGTGGATATATGAAGCTGAGGAACAAGTAGATTCAGTGTGAATTATAGTTTCAGGTTTTCTGCTACAAAATCAATGAGTGATACAAATTGAGCATATCTCTCTAAATAAATTTTTAGCCAACCTACAAGAAAAACCCATGATTTGTTTGACTGCATGCTATCTCTTTAGAAGTGATGAATATTTCATGGTATCAGGGCTGTAAGTCAAACTAGAGACATTATTAAAAATCTAGGAGAAACAACTTTAAAAAAGATGCATGTGATGAAACTTCGGATCCAAAATGGTATTAGAATGGTTAGGTGTGATCGTTTTCTCATTAATCTAAATGTTTCATGACATAAATAGTCTGATCCCAAGAGGTACTGAATGTAGCTTGGCAGCTGTTGTGTGCATGAACCCATTCTGCAGCCTCAGTTCTGTGATGTTCTTGTCCTTGGGTTGCCCTGGCAGCTCAGGGCTGTGTCTCACTCTTGCATATGAAGTTCGTGTCTTCCCTTCTGCCCCTTCCTGCACATTCGGGGCTGTGTTGGCCAGGCCATCTCTTCCCATCTCCACAGTTCCACACCTGTGGTGGCCTGTGTGGAGAAACACCTGTGTGGAGAAACCATTTCCCTCTGTGTTCCCAACAAACAGTGATAGATGTCATGTTGGGAGTGTGCTGCTGTGCCCTCCTTCCCTTCCCAGAAAAAGCAGTAGCTCTGAGAATTGTTGGAATTCTTTCCCTCAGTATTTTTGGGCCTGAAGGCTTTCAGGGAGATGTGACGGGAGCTCTGAAGCGGGTAGTTGTACAAGTAGCAATTTTGTATTAGATAAAAAGTACTGTGGCCTGATTGGAAATATCCTGTGGATCCTGAAGCCTGCCTGTTGGGTCTCATGGATCTGCAAATATTTCTGCAAGAAAAACCACCACTGTTCTGCAAAGTCTGTTCCAAGACTCCAGTAGGAAATAAGCAGCCCATTCACAAGGCCAAATTGCTCAATAGCTGCGAATTTAGAGAAAGGGCATCGGCTGCTGCGCAAGAAATGTTGAGATCTCACTACAGGTCCATCACTCGGAGGCTTTGGAAATCAAAACTGATCCAGAGTGAAGATCTGGCACACGCTCACAGATGTAAGAATGGATGCCTGTCATTAGAGAGGTATGAATATGGAAAGGATTTTCAAATCACAGAATCACAGAATGGTTGCGGTTGGAAGCGACCTCTAGAGATCACCTTGTCCAACTCCCCTGTTCAAGCAGGGGGACCTAGAGCACGTGGCACAGGGTGGCAGCCAGGCGAGATATCATAGACATCTTGAAAGAAAGCTTAACATTGCCAATGGGGAAATGGAAGTCTGTATGTGAGGCTGGTGTTGTAGCCAGGATACCAAAAGTAGAGGAGATGAGAAGGAAGGCACGCGTCCAGGAAAGAAGCAGAGCTAAGCAGGGTCTTGAAGAAAAGTCCAGGTATTAGGAAAAAGATGCCACTGGTTGCTGGTGGGCTTAAAATGGACTTAAAATGACTTAAAAAAAAAGTCAGAGCTGTTATTTACTGGGCAGAAATCAGTGGCACGTGCAGATGCACAGCTCTGCGCTGTCAGCAAGATGTTGGCAGTTGGGCATGGAAATGGTTAACTCCAACCCAGGCAAGGAAGTGAGCAAGAGCAAGCAAAGAAAGAAGATGATTTAGTGATATAGTGCATAGCCATGTCTTGGGGTTCTCTCTGAACTGAGTTGCCTCTCCGTCCCTGTCCTGCTGCGTGGTGTCTTGTTCTATCCTGCATCTTTATATAATTCACAAATACTGTAAAAAGTATGCATTTTTTTTAACTGTCTGTATGTACAAAGCTTAGCTTTAAGCTTGTTCTAGAATAAATATTTGCTTATTCTAGACAATCAAAAAATGTTCTTGATTGCACAATAGGAAGTAAAGTTGCTAATGAAAAGATGATCAGTGAATTGCAGTTCTGCTCTTTTCTTGCCCAGTGACCCAGATCTGCATTTGCGGCAGGATCTCAGCTGATTTTGGGAGGCCATCCTGATGGCTCAGGCTTCTATCCCCCAGTTCGGGCTAGCTTCTCTTGGAGAAGTTTTCTATGGCTGCACATTCTCTGAAGATTTTTCCCATCCTCGAAGTAAGACCATACAAGGCCTCACGCCAAGCACAGGGCACCCGGGGCAGGAGCAGCCGCCCCAGCCGCGCGGCTCCTGCCGCCGATTGCTCCTGTTTCAAGAGGCCTATGATCCTTCAGATCCGATCACTTCACACCAGTTCCTCCGTTGCTCCAGGCCTACCCAGAATTTTATGCTGCAGGCACACAGAGAGTAATTATGGCCCAATAAATCTCGGAGCTGTAATGTTTTTAGGTTGCCCTGGTGAGGTGGCCTGTGTATTTTTTGGTTCCCCGCACAGTCTGCTGTTGCTTGGAGTACATCATAGTGTAGTGTAAGGATGCTGTGCTGGTATGGCATGGTATCAGGTGACAAAATAAGCTGGAAAATATGTTGCAATGCTTCTTTAGAATTTTGCTTTTGAGCCCTGGGCAACACAAGAAATATATATATTTTTTTTAATACGGCATTACAAAAGAAAAATAAATTTTCTTTTACCTATTTATATGCAAGCATGATCTTTGTGTTACTTTAAAACAGCTCCTTCTTTAAATAAATATATTTTGATGATAAGGCTGCTACCTAAGGAGTTAATATCTGGCAGCATATTTGCAGAGCCAGAATTCTCCTTGACCGGTAAAAAACCAGATTGAATTACTACTTTATTGCCTAATAACCTAGTAGGTTTTGCTCTGATATTTCTTCTTTTGGTGACTGAGAAATTCAGTTATTTCTTCAAGAATTATGCACAATAGACTAGGTTTTTCATATTATTTCTTCAGAAGCTGTTTACATTTTTCATACTAGAGTCTCCACTGGTCTAGGGACAGAGCAAACTTATATGACTCTAGGTTTGTGGCAATTATTTTAAATACTTTTGACTCTCATTACTACATGAGCAGAACTTTATGCACCATCAATATTTCAAATGTAAATAAAATAGTTCTTTAAAAATGAAGATCACTTAAAACATAGTGCTGCTCGAATGCTGAGGAGCCATTATGTTTAATAGCATTTTTAAACTATTAAAGTTGAGTGGTTACTTTTTATTTTGCATTTAGTCACTCATGGGAGACATTTATTTTGTCTCATACTCTGCAAATAGTGATGCTGTTAGTAGAGAAGGTTCTCATTTTGAATAATGGTCTCATTTATGTAATATCTCTTAGTATAATATATTCATATCTTAGAGAGGAATGAAAATTCACAAACTGTTAAGGAGTGTACAGAAAATCAAATGAAATGTATGTCTATAAAAATCGTGGGGGAGGGGAGGCAAAAAGGTGAGTGTCCTATCCACTAAATTATTTGGTTTGAAGTTATCACCCATTTCTAATAATGGTGACATCAATAGGAAATGATGATAATAAAAAAATAATTTGTGTTATGGATTAGATAAGATTTTTTGCAATAGCCTTGGACAGTGAACTCCAGGACAATTCAGAATGGCTGACTGCATGAAAACACAGAAAGAAATTATGGAATTAGATGCAGCAGTTTTTATAGCCCTGACTTAGCTTTATGTAGGCATTTGAGAGCCATTCTTGCTATTTTTTATTCACTTTTTATGGCTATTCCAGCATGTTCCAGTGATTCTCTTTTTATGCTGTGGTAGCACCAAAAAGAAAGGCTCATTTATTTGCTACAATCCTTGCAGAAAAATGAATAAAAGACTGATTCATCGTTTGTTCCACACAACATATTTTTTTCTATTACTTTAGGGTTCCTTGCCAAATGCCTGGCTTTTTATTTCCTGATCCCAAGTGCTTTGAAATTTGAACCAGAGAAGTGGGCAAATTGTACGTAGAGGTGTACTGGGCCTTTTGGACCCTCTTGATTAAGACAAAGAGGTAAAAGCAGGAAGCAGAAGCTGCTACAAATGGGGAAGCAGTTAGGTCGTCGGAGGGGTGATGGCTGCTCAGGCAAGGTGCAGAGGCTGCATATAGCTGCCGTCTTGCAGGTGGCACTGCTGGTGCTTTCAGCAGGAGTTTGGCCAGGATAGTACATGGCTCCAGCAATTGAAATGAATATTGTGGAAAGTCAGCAAGAAATGCTGGCGGTTTCAGCATGGTGCTGGACTCCGTGTTTTGCTTGACTCAGGTAATGTCAGAGGGGACAAGAAATGCATTTGAGCTTAAATCATATTGTCTGATAAAGATTCTTTGCAAGAAAGAGCGAGGATGAAAAATCTGCACTATAAGACTATCTTTTGATCTGTTATGCCATTGTAAATTTTAAAATATATTTTAGTTTTAAAGAAGCAAACCCTGTAAATTCTTCTTTTTCCTAAAGCAATCAAAACCTCTATGGATTCAGGCAATACATTTTTCAGTAACAACATATCATTTAGCTACCCATTTGTGCTCTGTAAGCTTGACTTGATAAAGCTGTTTAAAAAGTTTTAAGCAATCTTTTGTATAGAGGGATTGTTAATACATGGAAAAGATCCTATTACTTTATCTAAAGACTAATGCACTACAGTAGCCTTTTCAGTGAACATAAGCTATCTTCTCCAACATGTCTGTAATTCTGTTAAATACCTATTTAAAAGATGTCTAACAGGGTTACTAAAGTGATAGATGTTATTTTTAAAACTAAAAAGTCCAGCACCTTCTGAAATACTTTAAGACCGTTTATGTGCAAAATGAATGCGTGCTATAGTTGAAAGAATAGATTTTTTCACTCAGTAATTTTTGCGCTCTTTGAGATTGTTTCAATTGCTACAATAAGGGAATTTGAACACCAAATAATTGGCACAGCATTGTGAGTTTTATATGGAATCTGTGGTCTTTTGAGCATGAAACATAATTGTCCTTGGCTTTTAGAAAGGTTTTCTTTCAATAGCATATTTTCTTGTTCTCATTAATGGAAATTAAATACTTTTTTTTTTCCACTTGCAAAGTTGGGGTAAATTTCTGTCTAAATTTATACCTGTTTTATCTTTCTGATTCATATACTATCTGTATTTTTGTATTTTGACTATTAGCATAGAACACAAATGCCATAGTTAATGATGCATTTGCATTGTGCTGTATGGCTCCGTGTTTTCTTTAATATAAACAGAAATTTTAAAACAAATTTTTAAAGGAAATGATCTGATAATAGTATTTAAAGATAAATTTATTTGATCTTTAGTGCACATGCTACATTTTATAGAGACATATGAATAAATGCTCAATGTATATTTGTCTCTATTAAAAATAAGTTTTACAGAAATAGAGCTGTCTTATAGAAATTGTTAACCAGCTTCCTTGCTTCCTTTGCGTTTCCCTAATTGTTGAAGAGCTTTTAAGCAGCTAGATTCATGGTGAATCTCACTTTCATAACGCAAATAAAACAAATGTTATTTGTATCCCTGTAGTTACTAGAGCCCTGGAGCTGTACTCTGTTGACTAGAATGTGCACTTCTCACTGCCAAGAGATGGCCCTTAGCCAGTGTATACAATCTAAAGCAGAGTTTATACTCCAGTGCAGTTTTACACCTTAAAATGCCTACAGTTTTTGATATCTACAGTGTGTTGCACAGCAATTGCTAAACAGTATTTCTGCTTGCACACACTGGACAGTGTTGGGAAATCAGCATGTGGAGGAGCTGGTGGCAGGTGCTCCCTGCAAGTCACAGCTTCCTGCTCACCGTTCTGCTGTTATTAGACAGATTATGGATGTCCACACTCAAATAATGCAGTTGTGCTCTTCTTCTCAAGGAGATGGTGTCTATTCACTTCCAAATCTCGCTCCCTACTCCCACTCACAAACATTATAAATCACTGTTACTTTTTAATTTTTTTTTAAGAGATTTGGAATTTTGGGGAGAAAATTTTAGTGTCTTTGGAAGAAAACCTAATGTCTAGGGCACAAGTGGGTGGAGATGTCTAGAGTGTTTTGTTCAGTACAGCCTGTATGTACGGTCTCTGTGCTTAATGTTAGGCTTATGACAGCAAAAGGAAGTTTCCACTGGAGGCACGAAATGTCCACAGCTTCGTGGTTTCTGTGCAGGATAATCTGGGAAGTTTCATGCTACCAGAATATTTTGAGATATTTTGAGAATTAGATGAGACCTGGATATTTTGAGAATTTTATGTGGCAACAGACAGAACGTCTTCTGTTCATTGACTTTAATAGTGTGATCATTGTTTCAACTTAACCTCTCGCTGACTTAGGGCACCCTTCATTGGATGTGTAGGTAAAAGAAAGGGACTGTTTAAATCTATCATAAGGAGCTGTAGAACGACTACATAGACTGGAAGGTGTACAAAAATCTTGAGCTTGAGAATAAGTATTAGCAGGGGCTGCCTTCTGTGTGTCCTACTTTTGTTGTGAATTTTAGGCAGCCTTCATGAGAAGGAAAGCTGTACAGAGGATGAGGAGGTAAACGTTTCCAGTGGCCGGATTGCTGGTGGTCTCAAAAAATAAGACACACACGGGCACAGAACAGGCACAGAATAACAGGAATACTACGTGTGGACATCAAATGTTAAGTGTTCTTTTTGACTAGAGGTGCAGTGTGCCATTTTGAGTAATTCACACCTTGCAAATGTGGGGTGCCTCTGCAGCAGAACACGGCGGGAGGATCGAGGAAAGACTTCCTGCAAACTGTCCATAGTAAAATGCCATTTTAAAATAAGTCACCTCCATTAATAACCCGCCTCTTGTTACTGCTGTTTTGTGGTCAACATGTGACATACTGGGGAGAGAGAGAACTGAAAAGGCTCTGGCCTACGGTGATGTATGGATGTACGTGGGAAGATACTCACTGTTTCCATCTTTCCTCGTTATCATGTGAAAGAATGGAGAGTTTATATTGTTTTTTGGCCACTGCCGTCAATGTCAGTTTAAATACCGCAGAGGCAGAGCAAAATTAGACTGCCAGCTCCCAGGCAGGCTTATATTCTCCCCTATCCCTCATTAAGTTTTATTACAACGCATCATGCAATACTTACTGGAATTGGTCCCATCCACAGTTTGAGTCTCTACCTGTGGTTCAGGCTAATCCACCAGCTGCGATCCAGCCCAGGCAGGTCGAGCCTCCCAGCGACGCTGCCTGGAAGGGGTTAAGGGCAGCACCAGCACGCCGGCTCTGCGGAGCGGCCCGCGGCCGACGGCGCCGCG
Source organism: Microcambeva ribeirae (assembly GCA_035222435.1). Classification (NCBI taxonomy): domain Eukaryota; kingdom Metazoa; phylum Chordata; class Actinopteri; order Siluriformes; family Trichomycteridae; genus Microcambeva; species Microcambeva ribeirae. The sequence continues at coordinate 11,136 of JAYECN011272524.1, read as the reverse complement.
TCGGCGCCGCAGGGAGCCGGCCGTGGCCGACGCGGGGCTGGGCAGCGCGCCTCGGGGAGCCGTGCCGGGATCGAGGCAGGTGCCAAGGCAAGGCGGGAAGGGATGGAAGCGCTCGTGTTTCGCGCTCCTGCTGAAGCAGGTGCTGCATTCGCAGCCACCTTGGTGCACATGGGGTTATTTTAAAGTGAACTTCAGGATTCCCAAAAGCGAAGAGATCTAAAAGTGTGTTTTCCAATGGGGAGCACCCCAAGACGCTTCAAATATGCATGTACCTTAAGAGCTTAGCTCTCTAAAGTAGAAACATTCTGGTTGAAAGCTAAGCAACATGAATAAAAAAAGCCTTTTATTCTTCTATTTGAGCGAGTGTGGTTTTCCAATGTGAAGTTTATCAGTAATGTAAAATGACCTCTTCTATGTAGGCCATAGAATTTCACTGCTTACCCCATCACTAGTCCCAGTAGCGTGTTTGGCTAGAGCTGAGTTTCTGGTAGGTTTTGATTCAGAGGTGTCAGGATACAGGGAATTTCTGTGCTTCGAGGAATGAGTTGCTGTCATTACAGTTGCACCTTCCTTCCTTCCAGCTTTTACTTCATCTGGATTTAAAGCCCAGTATTGTTTTTTGTCATATTTCTTCCAGTGGAATTTAATGAACCATTTACAACTTCGTGATTTCTTCTTAAAAACACCTTAAAAAAGTGTTCAAATGTCGCTGTCTTCTTTTGATAATCTAAATAGACCAAGTCTGAACACTCATTGAAAGTTCTGCATCCCTCACATCATTTCTGTAGCTCTCTTCTGAATCCACTTTCAACACCATTTAAAAAATATGGTCACCAGAATATATGTAGTGTCCCAGTGCTGTTCTTGTTGTCATTGTAATAAAGGTAAAATACTTTCCTACTACTTCATAAAGTGAAAGTTTCTGGTATGTCATCTTATTTTGGGATATTTGTCTGTTTAAGGGGAGAAGGGAGATGAGTTCCCTTTCCAAAAGATGTGATCATTTAAAAGTTGAGTTTTGCACAGCCCTCGTCCCCATGACCAACCTCACTTGAATCACGAGCAGCCGACCATGCCCACGGTGCCTTGTAAGCCACAGTGGGATGTGTCAGCCTGAAGATGAACGGTAACCACTGAAACCTCTGAGGGGAAGGACTGTCATTTAATAAGAAGTTTTTAAATAGTACCTGGCACTGTGGGTCACAGCCTAGTTGCAACTGTTAGTTACTATGACAATATAAAGGTTAAATCTATTATGATAATAAAAGGTTGTGGAAGCTGCGCTGCTGACATGGATCACGATAAGCGTAAGCAGTAAAAAGCTGGTTCAGAACACTCTGCAGTGGGTTGGTGTTCAATGGCCTTTGGACCAGTCCCCAAATTAGCACTTTCTTTCTTAAAATAGATTTAAAATTTTCTATGTAGATCTCCTACACATTTTTTCCAAGTCTTTATATGAAATAAAAACTTTAAAAATCATCAACTTTCTTCTGCTATTTGAAAGGGTGTTTTTTATTAAACCGGTGACACAAACTTAAGAAGTCATTAAAAAGCATCTTTTACTTTTGTAAAATATTGCAAAATAGCACCTGCATGTGTGAGCATCAGGAAGACTGCCTGTGTGTGCAGGGGGAAGGGGCGATGGATGCATTGATAGGCTGCAGAGCCCATAACCTGAAAGCCAGGAGAGGAGGAGGAAAGAACAACAAAAAGAAATTCGAGAAGAGATAGCAGCAGAAAATCCATTGAAAATACACCACTGTTCTCTTCTCCTCAGCTATTACCCCCCAAATTAGACGATATCTCAGTCTGCTTCCCTTGACCGGCCACAACAAACCTTAAACATTTGGTTTATATTTTCCCCCCGTGGAACTTTGAAGGAATTATAGAGAAAATCAAGGCATGTCTTTAAAAATTCCGGTCAGGTTTCCTCGGGAGCCTTGCTGCTGCAGGAATGTCTTCTGGGTAAATTTCCACTCTCTCAGCGGGGCAGTGTTTTGCATGAACCAACTCCCAGGAGAAAATGTTGTGTGCTTATTCCGTACAGCAGCACTTAGGCAGCATCTCCGAATTAAACTGGCCGGAGGGAGGGAGGGGAAGCAGTTGACCTGAGGGGAAGGGGGGAGGGATGAGAAGACGACGACTGTGTATTTCTAAAGCTGAGCATTGCTAGTCATAAAACTAAAAGAAAAATCCCTGAAATATTTGTAGAGGTTTTCAGTGTGCTTTATTACTTACAGCAGTTAAGGTATGCGAATATCATCTTACCAGAAACATGCTCGTTAAGGGTATGAGATAAAGCTACTCATACAAGAAATCCTTGTAGCAAGTAATTTTTTTAGTCTCTTGTAGAGAAAAGTCAGAAAAACACTCCCCTTCTTTATTCTTTCACTGCTTGGACCTTGGGCTTTTTTATGCCTCCTAAAAATTGACTTTGCTTTTTGGTCCTTTCTGAACCTAGTTGGTAGTACAGAGCATCTCACTAATGGAGCTTGTTGTTAGGGGGCTATTTCATGGTATAGTTCTGTGATTCAATACTTTTAATTATCTTTTTATTACAACATGTAGCAGGTCCTAACATACAGTAGATTTACTGATAAGGCCATACACTACTTGTATTGTATCCATTTATAGTCATTTTTATAATGGTATCTGGCTAATAAAATGTTATCTTATTCATTCAATTTATGTGTAATAAATCAACAGCCTGTTCGCTTTCTTCTCATGCAGATACTGGTATAAGTATGTACGACTGTGTGCATGTACTAAACCCGGTGATGTTGCTTGCATACAAATGGAAATTAGCTTAAGAGCATTTCATTAATGAAAGTGTAGCTGTTTGCCTGTGACCTGAGTAAAATTAATACTCAAAATAAAATAACATGGGACTTTCTTGTGCAAGTCCTTGATGCTTGTTTTTAAATATACAAGCAGACCATTTTTTTCCCTCATCGTTATTCTCGTATTTCAGATTACAGAATTAGAAATTTGTGAATGGTGCATGATGCTCTCTTGCAGTGTTGTTTTCCACCATATAAGATAAATTAGGGGTTCCCTGGTGTTGCTATCTGTGTAACATCACTAAGATGCTGTGGAAGTCACAGCAAATCTCACTTACATGTATGCAAAGGAGGGTGTATTTAGCTGCTTTACTGTAGTGGTATCGCATTTAGGAATGCATGATATACATAATGGAAGATGAAAGAGTGCTCTATACCCCTGCTTTGAAGGGGGCCCCTAGAAAGCTGCACTTACATTGTACTGCCTCTCAGAGGAATCTGAAATTGGACTAAAAATATCACAAAGATGAGAAGACAAACACAAAAATGTCTCAGATCTGATCTGAATTCTTTATAACAATAATTATGCCTGTACAGATAGTAAAAGTTTGAAACTAGCTTTAAAATGTTTGGAGAAGGAGTAGAAATAGATATTTAAATCTTCACACTAAAAAGCAAACACAAAAGTCCTCTGTAATTCCATTTGTTCTATTTTGGGCCGTTTGTATGCAGCAAACCTTCCCCATAGAAGAATAAACCTAATAGCTATATTATTTCAAAATGACAATTGAAGAATAAAATCTATGCAGTAATAACACTTCTAGGAAAATATACATCGGAATTCATTATTAAGAAAGCACATACATTACCGTAACTGTTACAGAATGGAGAATATATGGTAAATTCCTAAACATGTGCCAGGTCACCCAACCAAAAACTATATACACTAAAGACAACAAGAATATGTTAAAGACAATATCTTATGATAACTTACCCCTCTGACAGACATTTTTACCTTGATCAAATCATCTTCTGGTTGGCAAAATCAGTCCATGCAGATCTTCCTGTTGTTTGCAGTCATCTTGTGCATAAATGAAAATGGAATCCAAACAAAATGGCAACCAAAATTAGTGATCAAATTTCATCTAGCAGATTATTTTGCACTAGGAACTTAGAATGCACTGAGGTTTTGGACTGATTATCCATTTCTGTAATCTTGATTCATCTAAAAAAAAATCTTTTGTTCTTGTGTGAAAAAACACATGGGCTACATTTCTTGACCAGAAGCAGGTATAGATCTGTCTCTGCGTGTAGGGTAACAAGTGTCCGGCTTCACTGCAGGAATGGCAGAACTGCCTCTTAGTCTTTGTATGGGCACTTGTAACTGGCATTAGCTGGTAACTCCATGTTCATCGAGAAGCAAGAATCCGTTCAAGAAGAAATGGAAGGATTAGGACAAAAAGGAAGGGCAGAGATTTTTTTAAAGCTTGTTATGGCGGTGCATTTTTTGTTGTTTTTTGGGAGTCCAGTTAAATGCCTGATTTATTTGCATGTTTACACTGAATAAGGTGTATTAAAAGGTAATGTGTAAGGCTTGATTAGAGGATTGGTTCCTTCCCCTTCCTCCCTTCCCCCTCAAATGCTGGTAATATTTCCCTTCTTTATTCTGAAAAACAGGTTCTGAAAACCTCTGAATTTCTTCCTTGGTTACATTTATAATATTAGCCTCAGTAATTAAACCCTTAGGAGTTCAAACTGTTCAATTGCTATTTGCGAACTGTAATTCTGAATTCAGAGTAGAGGATGAGCTAATCAATATCTCTACCGCATTCCAGGTCTCATTATAACGGTCTGATCCTTCTCTCCGAACTCTGGGAACAGTTCTCCTTCTCAGCACAGGCAAGGTCAAGATTAGGCCACATCCTGACCAAAAGCTGTAGCTTCTAACAAAGACATCAGAAATTTCTGTTGACGTGTATATACAGGATATTTGATGATTTATGTTGCTACAGATTTTAATTCAGTATGTCCACCTGTTTACCAAAAGGTGAGTTTGAAGGAAAATCAAGCAGTATCCTTTGAGACAGCAACCAGCATGTTAACTATTAAAACATGAGGATAACTCTACATTCTTTCCTTTATGCTTTTTTTTTTTCAGAATATTCCAGGGAGTGTCATAAACCCACACTGATGAACTCGAGTGTGACATCTGCTAGTATTTTTTTCCTTCCTGCATCTGAGTGTTAGGACTTCAAACAGCAAGATATTTAGCACGAGTATGAGTAAAGTGCTCAAGACATAGGCATGTGCTTAGGAGCTTTTCTGGATCAGATCCACTTCATAGTTAACTAGTTGAGAGACTTTGATATGATCGGAAAGTAAAGTTGTTATTTAATGATACTATTTTGGAAAGAAAACTTTTATTATTCATAACTCTCACAAATAGGAGGAAATGGCTGACGATGGACATGACAGATCATTGATACATGTTGATCTGAGGTTGCTTGTTAGGATAAGTGGAAGCAGGTGATTCACGTTTTAGCACAGCCAAATGCAGATAAATAAGGGATGAGGACAACACTTGGATGATGGGAGCTGTTGTGTGAAGGTCTGACTTTACAGGGCTTTTGGGTTCTGGTAAATAATGAACTGAAATCCCAGGTAACACAGCAGGGAAACAAACATGATCTTTGCATATATAAATCGGGGAAATTTCAAGTAAAGAATAGAAAAATGTTGGGGTTTTTTTGCTGCTAGTGAAAAATCTTATGAGATGCTGTGTTCAGTTGTGGTGCCTACTTTTCAAGAAAGCTGGTGATACATTGGAGAAAAAAATGCTGAGAGGAAAAAAAAAAGAATGCTTAAAAGATTTGAAAACTATACTTCCCAATGAAAGAATCTGAGATCTCCATCTGTTTTCTTTTCAGAGGTTACTTAGTCATAGTGTACAAGCACTAAAATAGAGAAGAAAATTCCAGAGGGTTACAGACGAAAGGAAGGCAAGGCCCTGAGGCTGGAAATTGAGGGCACTTTTTAAAATTAACCATTGTAATACACTTTTTTAAAATCAATGGAAAAGCTCACTCGAGGTTTTTAACCCAGTGATTCCCTATCAATGGGAAAGGGAAAATTAAAAATAGATGTTTTTGTTAAAAATTGGTGCTTCTGTTCAAACACCAACGTTTTGGGAGAGCATCCGTAGCCTGAATTAGGCAGAGGGGTCAGCTTCTGGGACAGCAGTGCCTCTCCCAGCCTTATCTTCTCCTGACAGAAATCTGCATGAAGTAGTTTAGTTCCTGCTTTTGAGGGAAAATTCACGCTAGTTTTAACTCTGGAGAGATGATAAACGCCTCCCTAAAAACAGGAGGTCCCTTCTCTCTCGGCTGCTGTGCCCGGTGTTGCACTGTTAATAAAGCGACAATTCCCTTTACGTGCACGAGGGAAGCTGCTGCCATGGAGTCACTGCCGGAGGTGACGCTGGTCTGCGGGGCTCAGAGCGGCGCAGCAACGGCCGCCCGAAGCCACCGACCGCGCAGTGGCAAGAGCTGAAAATGCCGCTGCTTGAAGCACTGCGGGACAGGGAGACAGTGCCCCTGGACGCGGGTGCCGGCGCTTCTTTCCGGAAGGGCCGAGTGCGGCGGGAGCCGCGCTGGGAGGGCGATGCCGCCCCGGCGGCGCGCAAGGCGCCCCGTGCCATGGTGCGCGCCGGCCTCGAGTGGGCCCTGCGCGTAACAAGAGCAGGCGTGAGGGAGACTGTCTGCTGCAAGCGGAATTCCCGCGCGCTCGGATTTGTGGCTGCGCTGAGTCCGCACTTGAGAGCTACGCGGTGGTGAGGAGCGTCAGTATTGGCAGGATGGGGTTTGCGCTTTGCCTCGCGTTTGCAGACCCCGTAAATGGCACAATCCCCAGGTACTGTGTTTGTTTTTATAATTGTATCACTAAATCCACCACAGGTAGTAGTGCAATTACTGTCCTACGGGCTTGGATTTTGTTCTTTTTCTTTGGCATTACTTTCCTGTTTCACATCCATTCACATTAAAAATACTCCTCTCAGAGCCTGCTAACATAAAGTCCAAAAGTACCTACATTTTTTTTCCCTTCTTTTCTCTTCCACACATTTGATGCAGAATCACAGAGGGTTGAGGTTGGCAGGGACCTCTAGAGATCATCTAGTCCAACCCCCCTGCTCCAGCAGGGACACCCAGAGCACCTGGCACAGGGTGGCAGCCAGGTGGGTTTGAACATCTCCAGAGAAGGAGCCTGCACAGCCTCTCTGGGCAGCCTGTGCCAGGGCTCTGTCACCCTCACAGCAAAGAAGTTCTTCCTCACATGGAGCTGGAACTGCCTGTGTTTTAACCTGTACCCGTTACCCCTTGTCCTGTCACTGGCCACCACTGAGAAGAGGTTGGCCCCATCCTCCCTGCATTCTCCCCTCAGGTACTTGTACATGTTGATCAGATCTCCTCTCAGTCTTGTCTTCTCCAGGCTAAACAGGCCCAGCTCCCTTAGTAATTGCTCATGCAGCAGATGCTCCAGGACCTTAACCACCATCTTTGCTGCTCTGTGCTGGACCCTCTCTAGAAGCTCCACATCCCTCTTGTCCTGGAGAACCCAGAACTGCACCCAGTACTCCAGGTGCGGCCTCAGCAGAGCTGAGCAGAGGGGCAGGATCCCCTCCCTTGACCTGCTGGCAACACTGCTCCTCATGCAGGCCGGGAGCCCAGGGGAACCGAAAATATGCAGCTGTCACAGCAGTTCCCACGTCTGCAAACAGCTCTTTAGCACCGCTCTCATTCAGAGCATGCGGGGCAGAAGACAGCAAAAGGAAACTCATGCAGCCAGCTCCAGGTCTGCCACGGAGACGCCTGCAAGCTCGACCGGCACCTCGGCGCAGGGCTGTGTGCGCGGCAGAGCCACAGGGCTGCAGCTCAGGATGTGCCGTCTCATGACGAACCGCAGCCAGAGGCCTTTCCCTGGGCTTCCAGGAGCCACCTCTCCTGCCGTTCCTCCTTACATACCCACGAGCTGTTGCTCATGACACCTGTTGGAGGACTCCACTTCTTTAAGTGGGCTTGAAGGAGAGCACATAAGCAAGAATTCCAGTATCTACAGCCCACATTTGCCAACACAATCCAACTACAGAGTCCTCTTCATTTACCTGTCTTCCCTTCTATATGCTTTGCCTGTCTACAGCACAGCACCAGCCTATAATGGAGATGAAGCTGGGCTGAAACAAGAAGTTGGCCCTGTCAGATGCTGACAAGACCCTGACTTAGAAAACCCTTATACACCAACCTTGGGCACTGCCTTATAAAACGTGGATGAAGCTTCTGAAAAGTAGTCGCAGAGAAGTCTCTTATCAGGCCTTACCTAATTAGGTTATACCTGCTCAGATTACACAAATCAACTTTAGCAAGGTTACATGTGATTTAGAAAAATAGGATACTGTTACAGGTTATTGCTTTAAGGCTTAAATTCATTTTGTGAAAAATAATTTAAACGAGTTCACTAAAACAGTTCAAGTGGCTTACTCAGATATAATTGACTGTTTTTAAGCTATACACACTACATCAAAGGATATCTGTCCCCCAGTACTTCCCCTGGATTTTCATGACATGCCTCGCAGCATTAGTTATCATATTTAAGTAATGTGATATTTTATATATTGACAGTGGAGCTACAAAGCCAGCAAGCTGACATGATTTCGATGCACAGAAGGTCAAGATAAAACACAGCAAGTGACTGACAAACGGCCTTTCGTGACATCCAGCCGTGCTGCGCGGAGGCAGAGGGGAGTCCACCCTGGCAGGGCGCAGCGCAGCCCAGGCCAGCAGCTCTCCCGATCCAGCACCTAGCACGCTGCGGGGCACGGAGCAACCAGAAAGCATTTCGGTAAGAATAAGTCATCTCTTCTGCAAGTTACACCTATTTCTTGCTCTTCTTCCATGAGAAGAGCTGCCCCCATCTTCAAAAAAATTGATTATTTATTGCTGTTTCCAGAAACAAGAAGGAACTGTGAACCCAGGTGACAGAAAGGAGTTACTTCAACCTCCGTCACCAGCCATACGTTTCTGAACTGGTTGTTCCTGTTACTCTTCCCCAGACTTCAAAGCTCTGTCCATAAACTCCTTTACAAGAGGTGCCTGTAAGTGGGCATGACGCTCCTTCATCCCATCTGCAGCACCAGAAGGAGCCAAATTGCCTCTTTTTGCTTCTCTCCGTGGCTATGCTGATTGACAACATCTGACGTCCCCCTCCCGCTTGTGCCATTACAAAAACTACAGGGCAAACTACATCAGAGGGCTGGTCATCAGGATTAGAATAAAATTGAGTATTTTAGGGCTAGGATTGGGAGGGGATGGTGACAGAAGGCAGGGAGCTGGCAAGACAGTTTGCAGCACAAAGTACAATGCTGAACACCGACAAGTAGAGCGGAAGTAGCACAGCAGACGTTAGTTTTTTAGGGTCTTTTATAACAGCAACAATTTGATGATTACATTAATGTTTCATTAAAAAAAAAAAAAAGACATGATTATTGAGCCATGCCCAAAACATACCTTTCAAAGGACATTTCATTCCTTTCAAGCCTTCCGCAAGCACTACGCACCTGGAGATATAAGCTACCAACCTTTACTAGTTTTATTCACAAAACACTCTAGTCATAGAAGTAAGATGGGGCAGGGGAGCTCAGACTCTGCCTTCCAGTGTCTCCTATCACTTTGCCTTTATTTTAGAGTTAATGGCACATCCATCACGTTCCCTGCAACAGAGGGCAGGAATACAGGCAGGAGAGCGCAAAGAGGAGGGAACAAAAACCCTTTTCTTGCACACAGAAACACAGCGCGTTGATCTGTAATCTCGCCTTGCTGTGTGAACTGTGTGTGAATTACAGCTGGCTCCAACCAGGCTGCGCTGGTGCAAGACGCGCCGCCACAGACCCCCAGCCAGGCCAGGCCACCACCAGAGCTTCCCAACACAAGTCACTGGAGAGGGGAAAATAAGTAAATAAATGAAGGAGAGAAAAGGCAACATGTTTCAGTTAGAGGCTTTCTAGGATTACCTTACAGAAAATAATTCTAACCAGCATCATCTCATAAAATTCATAATTTAAAACCAGGGTATGTGAGCTTGTGCTGAAGACGCCTTTCAGCTCTTTAAAATAACCCCTTGGTGGAGGTGGGCAGGAATTTTGGACAAGTTAAGGACCATGAGGAAGACGGATAAGATGATGACATTTCTGCTGGATTTAAACTTCAGTCGATAATGTTCAACAAATTATTGCCTACCAGCCTCAATCAAGGTAATGAGAGCCATTAGACTGTTGGTGAATCATTTCCACCTTCTTACGTGACATGAATCGTCTTTTTCTACCCAGGAGTTTAGATGCTTAAAATAAGCACTCTGACATTTTTCTCAGTATTTTAAGTTCTTAGAGAGAATTTTAAATTAAGCAGCTATTTGAAATCCCATGCACACTAATGCTCACTCGCTCTTGGTGAATTTTTTGTGAGAAACGAGGGAAGTTGAGAAACAGGTAATGACAATGACAAATGGCCAGGAGAAAGAGTATCATGATTATAAAGAACAGAGTAACTAAATTTGGAAAAAATAGGAATACAAAAAGGAGAGATATCTCAAAGTCACAAGAACAAAATAAAAATCCCACCTCTTCTTCCTATGAATGCACAGGAGGAAATACTAAATACATTAAATAACTGCTTGGACTTGACGTTTTTGATAAGCAACGTAACACAACAGAACTTGGATCCCAAACGTCCCGGTCCTGAGCTATGCGCAGTTAGCTGGAACCAGTCTTGCAAAATCCCGACATTCCTCTCTCCAAATTTCTTCAGGTATATTGTGAAAGATATCGGAGCACATCCGGCAGCTGGGTGGCAACATCCTCTCAAGTGCCAGCTATTTGCTGACAGTTTTATACTTTCTGCTGAAGGTCCTAGTGCTGGCCAAGATGAGAAGCAGCTACTGGATTAACATGCTCAAGATCATGGATTAATATGTGATGCTGGATCCTGTCTTGACATCCTGCAATTCCGGCACTTACAGCAAGCTACTTGGACTACTGTGATAGCAGCTCTTTAAAAGACTCTTAAGTCTGGCCTACAAGGCCAACAGTATTTCCTAGAAATTTAACACACACTTTTAGGATGAGCTTTAGCCCCTTCAGGCTCATAGAGCGATTTGATAAAATAACAGGCTACAATTTTACACAGTTCAAAACTCTGCCCGTACACACCTTAGGAAAGCACCTTTTGAATCACAGAATCATAGAATGCTTAAGGTTGGAAGGGACCTCTAGAGATCATCTAGTCCAACCCCCCTGCACACGTAGGGTCAC